>JBBPCY010071736.1:0-11636 GCA_037974405.1 Brachyalestes nurse | reverse complement strand
GGAATAAAGTCACACACAGGCATTGATCTCAGCATTAACATCTGTTTTAGAAACACATATCAAGCGTTTAAATCATAATTTATGATCAGAACTTGTTCTCCTGTACCATGATGTATAGATCAAAAATGTCTTTAAAATAAAAAATACCCCAAAACAACAACAACAAAAAAAAACACAAAAACCATCCATCATTCAGTCAAGCAGGTCTAAACTTTATCAGGTAGAAATCTCTGACCTCACATTAGTTGAATTTACAGTTTGATTTGAGTTTGATTTTTGATTCAATGCATGATGAAATCTGAAAGTTAAATTATATAATATATATATATATATACTGCAATGTACACACACCTGCAGAAAGTATCAGAGGTGTGGAGCACAGACAATAAAAAACCAAATCTTATGTTTTAGGCTTTGTGTACCTAAAAGTATATTTTTATTGTTATTGTTATTATTATCTGATTGCAGTTATGAATCTAAATCACTGTTCTCTGACACTTTTAAATACTTCTGAATATTTTCTGATATTTTTCTGCTTCTTTCTGTCTGCAGACGCCCCCCCACCCTCATCCTGAACACCCCTCCCCAACTGCGCTTCAGAGAGAAAACACTCTGAATTAATTCTCTTTAATGGAATCGACCATCTGTAGAAATGGAGGACGGCCCTGCACTAGAGTCTGTCTTTCTCTCTTTAGCCCTGCTGAAGCTGGATCAGTCTCAATGCTGTACACTGCAGATTCAGACTGGATTAAATACCACACACATACACACACACACAAACAGACACACTGCAGATTCATACTGGATTAAAATCACTCCACAACCGACTGCACACCCTCCAACCGACTGCATACACTACACACACTCCATATTCATACTGAAATAAATATACATACTCTGCAGATTTATCGTAGATTTAATAGGCCCCCCCACCCCCCCGCCCACACACTGCAGATTCATACAGAATTAAAAAATAAGATTCATACTGTAAAGAGATTCATACTGTAAAAGCTGCATACACTGCAGATTCATACTGGATTAAAACCCACACACTGCCAATTCATACTGGATTGAAACCACACCCACACTACAGATTCATGCGTAATTACTGAATCACAGAAGTAACCAGACTAAACTGGTCCAGCCCCAGCAGGACTTTATTCTGAACTATATGCTAGTGAGAGACTGCTAGTCTCAGTCTGAACACTTTAGTAAATGGATTGTTTGGACTTTTCTCAGAGCAGGAACCTGACTTTAGAAGAGATTACGGAGAAGACCGAGCCAAACGTTGCATAAAAGAGTGTCTCCTGATTTATAACCGCGATGAAACATGTAAATGTAGTCGTGCTTGTCGTTCAAACACTCCTGAAACAGATGAAACACATGTGTTTCTGGCCTGGAGTGTTATCCTGACATATTTTTGTGTTATTTGTAACCCAACCGGTGTGTATTTTCCTATATTTTCTGATGACTTGCTTTGTTTGTGTATAAAATGTGTGAGAAAATGCTGATAATTAGCACTTGTGCTGATATTATATGTTCTGTTTAGATGGATGATATAAAGTGATAATTTTTGTTTTATACATTATCTCATTACTGAATTGAACAAAAAAAAATCCTAAACCTTTCAATGACTGTGATTGTTGTGTTTGTCGGAGTTGTTGTCATCATAGCAACGCGCAGTGAGGATTCGTTAGAGCCTCATTAAGCCCCAGACATCCCTAATTACTTCATTAAGACCAAGTGTCTGCTGAGCCAGACTTCACAAGCAAATAAACTTGTTTTTTTCCCTCTTTGTTGGTTAAGGCTTGAATTAATTCATGTCTGCCTGGCAAGAAATGAGAAAATGTCTCTCGCCGCAACTCTCCTGTTCGGTTTCATGTAATTATGTGTGTTTATAAGATGCATATTTGAAGTGAATTCAGTACAAATTTCACAGACATTTTAGATCCGCTTTTAGACCCTTTAAACCAATTAACGTCCCCTTTTTATGATTTGATATTTGTTGAAATTTCATCTCGGAGAAACCCAGGCTAAGATTCAGTCTTTCCTTTGTCTCATTAGAAATAAATCATCATCTTATTTAGAGATTATTGAAGTCTGACTTGTTTCTCCTAAGCTCCCCTTTAGGAGAAATAAGGAGCAAAAGAAAAAAATCAACTTGTGACAGAAGTTCTTTTGCTGTTCTACATCAGCTTCTCAGTTTTTATCTCTTTAAAAACCTTATAGATCACAAAACTGTCTGACTTGAATTTGATCACATTTCAGATATTGTTCAGGCATTGTTAAAGGGTTTTTTTTTATCTAATGGTTTTTCTGAAGATCTGATTATCTGAGACAAAGATCAGAGCAGTGAGAGAAAAGAAAGAGCCTTTTAAGATCTTAAATCGGGATCAGAGATTAGAGGAGGGCTCTTACTCAGAAGCTGATTTTTCTTTGATTTGGAAACCTTTCAAATGTTCTTTATGGAAATGGTAAGGCATTGTTCACGGTATCAGTTCTTCCTGTTTGTACTGTAAAATGTACTGTACTGTTGTACTGTAGTACTATTTCCAAAAGTTAACTCCAAAAAAATGGAGATAAAAAGAAAAAGAAAAAGTTCAACAAATTCCAGTTTATGGGTCGTGTGGAGACACTTCATGTGTAAAAGGTCATGAAAAAGTTTTTTTTAATTACTAAAACCTAGAAAACCTGACCTGATCTTTTTTCATTGAGACCAAGCTATAGAATAGAAAGAATTTGTGTTTTTCCTTTCTTCTATATTTGAGATCAATTTCACCCCTCTCAATTTCATGCCTCAAAATATATAATTCACACCATTTTGCTTCATACTAAATGAATGATTTTTCCTAATTTAATGAGGAAGAAAATTGGGTAAACACAAAATGAACATCAGTGTTCTTTGGGTGAGTTTTAGGCTGTTTTAGTTGTTTTGCAAAACATTTAAGAAATAAACATTTTACACACATTTGGTTGTTTTTGGATGATATTGACGGTAATATGCTGTAATCAGTAATTTTATAACCTTCAAACGTCCGTCTGCTTCAGGACCATAACAAAACGTTACATCTATAGGGGTGTGAGAACCACTGATAGTTCACATGACATGGGGGAGGGGAAACATATTTTCCACCGTGGGGGTTTTATTACATGTACATTTTATTTAAAACACTGTTTATGTTTTTTTTAAAAAAGAAACAAAGAGCTGGAAACAAAATTGGATAGTAGCATTCGCCCATGTAGCGTGAGGGAAGAGCCCCAGTGTGGAAAGAAGCGAGAGGGCTGGTTTAACCTCCTGGGGCTTAGCGGTCCACATACATGATTCTTAGCGGATTCAGAACAATCCGCAACGAAACAATCCGCAACGAAACGATCCGCAACGAAACATCTCAGGAATCGCTCCAGTTGTTGGTTGGTCTGCTCTGTCTGACTGTTAGTCTGGGGGTGATATCCAGAAGAAAGACTGCCGGTGGCTTCGATCAGATGGCAGAAGGTCTTCCAGAACCTGGCTGTGAACTGAGGCCCTCTGTCTGAGACGATGTCCCTGGGGAACCCATGCAAACGGACTACATGCTGTAGAACTAAATCATCAGTGGTCTTGGCTGAGGGGAGCCCCGTGAGTGCCACCAGGTGCACGGCCTTGGAGAATCTGTCCACTATCGTGAGGATGGTGTTTTTGCCGCCAGACTCCGGCAGTCTGGTGACAAAACACAGCGCGATGTGCAACCAGGGTCGACGTTGCACAGGGAGAGCCTGGAGCTCACCTGAGCTGGGATTGTTGGTGGTCTTCGACCCTGGCACACACTGCGCATGCCTGAACGAATTCTTGGACATCAGATGCCATCTTTTAGCCACCAGAAGGCCCTTTGGAGGAGAGAGAAAGTTTGATTGACCCCCGGGTGGCCAGCGATGGCAGATGAATGAGCCCACTGGATGGTTTCCGACTGTAACCCAGAGGGCATGAAGAGTCGTCCAGGTGGAGTGGCTGCCGGAGGGGGCTCCAAGCCCTGCCCCTGGCAGACTCGATCTTCTATCTCCCACAGGAGAGGCGAAACAACTACTTCCGATGGTATTATGGGCACGGGGTCCGTCCAAGGATTTTCCTTCTGATAAGCTTGTGAGAGAGCATCAGCCTTTGTGTTCTTTGACCCCAGACGGTAAAATTAAACTGTTCGAAGAACAGTTCGCACCGCGCCTGACGAGGGTTCAGTTGTTTCGCCTGCTGGATGCCTATGAGGTTTTGGTGATTGGTCCAAACCACGAACGGGTCACGGCCGCCCTGAAGCCAGTGAGGCCATTCTTCCAGAGCCCACTTGATGGCCAGCAGTTCATGGTCCCCTACCCCATAACGCTGCTGAGTGGGAGTGAATTTTCTGGAAAAGAAACAACACGGGTGCAGTTTCTGGTCTGGACCACGTTGGGAGAGAACGGCTCCTACGCCCCATCAGAGGCGTCCACCTCCACAACGAATGGTTTGGCAACGTCCGGATGGATGAGGATGGGTGCTGAAGTGAAATGAGAACATAACTGGTGAAAGGAGTGAATGGCTTCGGAGTTGAGTTGGAGTGGTGATTTGGAGGGTCTGCTCACTGAGAGCAGTGAGAGGCGCTGCAACTGAACTGAAGCCCCAGATAAAGCGTCTGTAAAAATTTGCAAACCCCAGAAAACGCTGGAGCTGTTTAAGCGAAGCGGGTAGAGGCCAGTTTCGCACAGCATTCAGCTTCTGGGGGTCCATGGCCACGGTATGAGGGATATTATAAACCCAAGAAACGTAGTGGAATGCTGGTGGAAAGCACATTTTTCCAACTTGCAGAACAGTCAGTGGGCCAGGAACCTCTTTAATACGGCTCGGACATGCTGGACGTGCTCCTCTTCATTCCTGGAGTAGAAAAGAATGTCATCCAGGTAGGCGAAAGCCCACCGGCCCAGCATGTCACGGAGAACATCATTTATGGACTGTTGAAAGGCTGCCGGACTGTTGCACAAACCATACGGCATTACCAGCGTTTCATAACGGCTGGTGGGAGTGATGAAGGCCGTCTTCCACTCCCTGATGCAAACAAGGTTGTAGGCACTCCTAAGAGTGGATGACGGTTCTTCACCGTGATCTTGTTCAGCCCCCGATAGTCAACACAGGGACAGAGACCTCTATCCTTCTTCTTAACGAAGAAGAACCCCGCGGCTGCAGGAGAGGATGAAGGACGTAGAGTTCCCTGGCGAAGCCCTTCGGTCATGTACTCTTCCACGGCAGCTTGTTCATCCTTAGAAAGAGAGAACAGCTGGCCGCGGGGTGGAGTATCAAATCTTGGTATGGTGTGGGGATGGCTCTGGTGTCCACATCGGGGACTTGTTCCCTTGAGCACGTCCCAGCCGCCGCGAGACAGAGCTTTTGACAGGTCGAACCCCATTGAAGAATTTTATGTTGACTCCAGGAAATAAGTGGGTTGTGTTTGAGAAGCCACGGATAGCCCACAATGATCGGAGGAGAAGTGAGACGGATGATGAAGAAAGGCAGAGTCACAAAGAGGAGTAGAACAGGAACTTACCAGTCAGGAGTTTGCCCGTGTAGCGTGATGGATGAACCCAAGCGCGGAATGAAGCGAGAGGGTTGGTAGAATCACGTGTATTGATCTGCAAACGCTCTCGAAGAGAGTGAAGATTCCCACCGGAACCAGCGTTCACACTCGTGCACACAAAAAGGTAGGTGAGTATTCACGTGAACCAGGGTTGAAGCGGGAGAGCGAGGTTGTTGACTCAATGAACGAGCAACATGAATCCACCAACTTTCTGCTTATATACCTTATGAAGTGCTTATTTCCGGAACCCCGTGCACGTCATTCAGTTGGTGCACGTGACAGGCAGCTTCTCTTGGTGATCATCAATAACAAAGTGAAGGGGTTCAGTGATGTGAGTGATAGGTCTATGATGAAAGGGTTGACCGTCAATGGCTGGGATTTTTAATGGCCGGGATAACGCGACCCATTCCGCTGAGCTCACTCTAGCTGGCTCATTCATTCTGTCACAGAAGTGAGTGAACACGAACGTACCTTTCCAGTAGAGTTCGTCCATGTAGCGTGAGGGAAAAGCCCAAGCGCGGAAAGAAGCGAGAGGGCTGGTTTAATCATGCACATTGATCTATGAACGCTCTGCAACAGAGTTAGATTCCCACCGGAACCAACGTTCACAATCAGGCACAGAGAATGACACTAAACCTGTTTCCTGTTTATATACTAGGTGACACGCTCATTTCCTGTGACCTTGGCGTGTCACTTGACCTGTGCATGTGACAGGAGGTTTAAATTGCTAGGGTCAAATTGACCACAAGCATAAAGTTACAAAGCACACACTGAAAACACATCCTGTGTAAGAACCATATGGTTTAACTATATCTCAGCTGACCAGATAGGCAGAAATATCAGAGAGCTAACAGGCTAATAGGCTCAGTCAGGTTAAAGGGCGAGTGAAAGGATCTGAGATACTTTGACAAGAACCAAACTGTGATGTCTGAATGACTGAACATCAAAAACTGGTGTGCAGTGGTCAGAACTGGAGAACCGGAGGGTCATGGACACCTGAGGTTCACTGATGAAGACCTGCCCATCTATATAAGATCAAACTGAGGAAGAACAAACTGAAGAAATTCATGCCGCTCAGATAAAAAGGGGTCAGAACACACAGTGCAGCGCCTCCTGCTGCGCATGGGGCTGCGTAGCTACAGACCAGACAGAGTGCCCATGTTGACCCTATCCAGCACCGACACCTTCTACCATGGACATGAGAACTGGACCATGGAGCGATGGAAAAAGGTGACCTGTTCTGATGGTTCACAATATTATCCCAGTATTAATATTTGTAATTTAAAATCGTGTGTGTGTAATGGGTCTGTGTGTGTCTGTAGGTGTTACATAGGTTATGCAATACTCAGTATTGTTATTGTTCTGATTTGGGCCAAAATTACTGGTGAACTAAACTCTGATTGACACGCTGTAAAGAGAGACACACAGGTGAGGACACGAATAATACAGACGAGCAGCAGGGCTGCGTCCCAAACGGCTCCCTGCTCCCTGCATGGTGCACTTAAAACACAGACACCTGCACACAAACAGTGTAGAACATGCCTAACAAAGTGTTGCTGGAGATTTAGCCATGTGTGCAAAACTCCATAATGGACACACTGAGCACTATATGGATGTAGAAACTGTTTTATTACTTACGCAGCACTAGAGGATGTAGCAAGCTGTTTCAGATTCAGACAGATGTGTTATTAACAGATTAGTTATTAAGAAGGGAAAAAGACGGGATCAGATTGGTATCCATTGATATTGATATCAGATATGATAAAGTGGTGTCTATAATGCTTCCGCTACTTTACACCACTCAAACATTTTTCCACATTAAGGATTTTAACCACTTATTTGCTTATTTCATAAACTGCGGATTTTATTCTGGCTAAGTTGTGAACTATAAATGTCAAATAAAACATGTTTCATTTATAAGATGAAAGAATATGTAACAAATGCATGTCTGAAATCCCATTAACTGGTTGTGTAGTGATGCAGAGTCAAATTCTAGTCCTTTAAATGCACGAATTAACTGTTTCAGCACTAAATAACTAACATTCGTCCGGTGTTAGAGGTCAGTAGTGATGAATAAAAAAAAATAACATTTTCTAGCCTTCCTAAAACTCAAATACTGAAAAAAACTAAATTCGTGAGCAAAGAATATTGAGTAGATGTTGAGTAACATGTAAGTGTAGAAAATCTCAGTGTGCAATATATGTAGATATATGAAAGTTATTTTAAAGACTTCCTAAATATATATATGGGCAAGTTAACCTGGTATTGTCATGCTAAGGCATAACCTGATTTTTAAGGGTTAACTTGCTGCTGCTCGGAAGGTACCTGTTATAATGTTAAGATCGTGGCTCTGGACCATGGGCATTTTAATGTGGGATGGGGTGGTGCAGCGTTCTAGTCTCTGCTGTCATCCGAGAGGGAAAAAGTAAGGGGATGCGCCCCCCCTTAGTATAATGGTTTCGGTGCCCATGTTCTGGACTCTGAGAGTAACTTTTTTCTATAACATACTAGATACAACGTGAATGCCCTGCAATGGCAAATAGCTTTGGTTTTATATTTGATTACATTATTGTCTAAGTAGAGATTTACAAGAAATATTTTAACTACAACTGTGAAAAAGAATTACTGCTGTTAAAAAGCATCTTATTAATTTTATTGCACGTGTGTTCATATAAAAGTCCTTTTAAAATAAGTGTGCAAACCACTACGTTTGAATTGATTATTGAATTTGGTGTATAACAATGCGATTAATCGCAGAAAGTCATGCGATTAAAACATTTTAATTGTTGTCCAGCATTAATATACATATAAGCCTGTGGAAAAGAAAGCTGGTTTGCATTTTGTAAAAATCGATGCTTTGAAGCCTTGCTATAACCACACACAAACAAATCTCAATGGTGGTGAAAAACAATAATAAACAGTTTCAGGCAAACAAGATGCTTTCCATTTTAATCAGGAAGAGAAAGACAGTACAAAATAGACATTCTTTTCTATACATACAAAGGAATAAAAGGCGAATAAGACATAAAAGTAATAGTAAAAGTACATGTAGGTTTTGGAAAACAGGTTCTTCCATTCTGTGTTAATGAGATCCAGTTAGTGGAGAGACAGGTGGCAGCTGAAGGCACGTGGGTATGTTTGTTTTTGGTCTTGGGTAAATATTTACATAATGGTGAGGTTCAAAGAGGATACAAAACTAGAGGAAAAAAATTAAGACGTCAGTGGCTCAGTGGCCGACAAGTCTTTAGTCCTTACAGGCATGGCCATAAAACACAAAATTTAACCTGCCTCCATTTTTGACGTTTTTTTTATTCGCGTTATCGAAATTCTTATAGCGCAGGAAAGAGTAAAATCAGGAGGTATAACCACAACAGTACAAATGCACAAAGCTATCATAAAAAATATACCAAACGTTTACTGTGTGAGGAACATTAGCGCCCCCTACTAAGCAGGAATGTCAAGCAAGCTACAGTCCGAACCGTACTATTCAGGGCTCCAGGTGAGTGCAGTTCATGAAATTTGGTATTTGTTTATTATTTATTTTGTAAAGAATTAAAACAAAGCCCTTTTGTATGATAAAAATAAACCTCATTTTTTAAAAATGAGTATACCTTGGTGATAGTACAGCACTGCTCCTACATACAGCCCAACGGTTCTCAAGGATATTAAGGTAAAGTGTAAAATTCCTGCATAATTAAGTGTTTGCGGTGTAAACAGAGTGGGTTTGGCGTGAAACGCTCTATTCTGGAGAAACTCACCAACTCAGAACAGGTGCTGGTGAATGGAACCAGACACCTGAAGCCTCTAAAACATCTACTTTCCTTAGAAGCCTAGCACAATCTGCAACACCTGTTCTGGCTAAAGAGCTTTAGAAGTCTCTGATTGGCTGGAGTGTTAACGGGTTAGTTGCAGGTTGGAGCAAAAACAAGGCAGGAAAGTAGATCTCCAGGAGGTGGGCTGGTCTAAAAGCTTATCTTAAAAGCTCCTTCATTGAAAGTAATTGCATGAAAAGGCTTTGCTTGTGCCGCCTGACACTTGGGACATTGTCCAGCACAGTTTGATGGTGGTTTTCCTCAAACACATTCAATAAACCAGACAATTAACTGGTGAGGTGAATCAAGTTTTTCTAAGAAGGGAAATCACCAAAACCTGCTGGACCACGGCCCTCCAGGACCGGAGTTGGTAATCCCCGCTCTACCAGTTTTGAGAAGCTTTTGGTCATAAAACTAAGCCCATTAATGGTGGAGGGATACATAAGGCAAAATAGTTCCTAAAGAAAAGTGATTTCGTTCAGATTCGCCACTATTTTTCCATCATCAACACCACATCCATATAAACACTCAAAGACAGTTGCTTCACTGGTTTTTGCCTGTATTTGTGTTGGAGATGCCTGGTTCCATTCAACACCACTGTAAAGAAAAGTCTCTACAATGAACCGTTTCATACCAAACCCTGAACGACTCTGTTTGCCAGCACTGAATTATGGGGGAATTTTGGAAAGACCCCTAAAGGCTATACTGTTTTCAGGCACTTTGTAGTTGCCCCATAAATCAAGTTTGAAGAAAACTAAATGCACTTGAGGTGAGTGGTTTTAAAGGCCTGTTTTAAAGTGTCCCACTTTAACTGAACTCGCCCGACACACATGCACACATATACACACACACACACACACACAAACACCTGTCAGAGTGATCAAGTCCGGCCTCGTTCTTTAACAAACGGCGCGTCCCATCATTACATTTGTTTTAATTACATTTACACAGTGTGCAGGTTCTCCTGGGCAAAAGTTAAAAAACCCAGAGTCGTCATGACAACCTCACCCAGAATAAGGCAACACTGACGGAGACGATAAATGCTTCTATTATGTACAGGGAGACACACAGATATTCATAGTGGTTCGATTAAAGGCAACAGAGCAAAGGTTGACGAGTCTGAACTACATAAAGAAGGAGATCCCACCTTTAGGATCTCCCAAAAACTGGAATGGCAAAAACACAGCCTGTCAAAAGTTTGGGGACACTTGGCCTTCCTTTGATATTTGAATTTTAAGACATTTGGTCAATCTGAGGGACCTCTGACCTCCTCAAGGAACCATAACCTGACTGTAGACTGACAAAGTGAAAGGCAAATATGGAGACATTTTTGGCCTAAAAGTGGTTTAAACACATTGTGAACTTTGGTTTCATTTCCAAAATTGGGCTTCAAACTTTATTTTTGTTTTGCTAAGAAAAGTGGTGATATCTATCAGATGTTTTATTGAATATTGTAAATTACTGCAAATTGATTTAAAAATACAATAACTTGTATTAAAAACAGTTTAAAAAGCAGAGCAGGTGTTGTAGTGGAGACACCTGAACACCTGTAAGTAACCACTTGTGGTATATTTGGTTATTTACAGTATATGGAGGTATTTTTTTGTACACAGTCATCAGATGTGTCCCTGGTGTTTAAGAGCTTTGATGATTAGCTACACAAATTCTCAAAACGATGCATTTGTCGACTGAAGAGAATGACAGTATTTTACCCGATTGTGACTACAACACAGTGAAGGCTTTATCAATTATCTACACAATTACAGCACCACTCTAAAGTTTGGGAACATCTATCCCATTTGGTACTATTTTCCTGATTAGGAAATACAAAGTAACGCATGAAATCATGCAGTGATTTTCAAGATGAAAACGAGATGTTGTAAAGGTATGAAATAAAAGCAAAAAAAAAAAATTCCAATTGCCAGAAATTTCTATTTTTCGATTTGGTTGTGACCTGATGTTTCCTTTAGCCACAGATAGTGAAGTTGATAAAAAAACAAGGAAGGAAAGTGCTGCTGTTTATGTTTCAAACAGGCTAATATTGAATTGGACATGATTTAAATTGCAGATCAGACATTTACAGATTTAAATACAATACTGAACAAAAGTCTTGAGCCACTGCTTATTTCTTCATATTTTCCAGACTTTCTATGTATGAATCATTCAAGCAGAACAAAGCACATCTAACTTAAGTCCTGAACCAGTGAAGAAACAGGTGCAGATGATTCCAGATGATCAGGCGGTGATC
>JBBPCY010071735.1:0-11636 GCA_037974405.1 Brachyalestes nurse | reverse complement strand
AGAAATATTGTCAGCAGTTCTTAAAAACGAAGGCAAAGCTGTTCAGTTCAATACCTGCAGCTATAAAAGATAAAACCTGAGAAACGGAACGTTTTTGCTGTGCTCTCTTATTTCTTTCCAGAGCTGTATGAATGTACGCTACCAGTCAAAAGTTTGGACACACCTTCTCATTCAGTGTTTTTTCTTTGTTTTTATTTTTGACTGGTAGTGTATGTATGTATGTATTTATCTATCTGTTAGCATGTCTACACCTCTTTCAGTGTATCTGATTTAATTATTTGATGAGTTCTCCATCATTTTGTCTATTTATTTGTCTTTACCTCAGTGCATCTCATATGTGTGTCTGTCTTCTTGCTTTATTGTTTTTATGGATCATTCTGTAATTGAGTTTATTTATTTGACTGGTTTACCTTTCCGTGGATTTATCAGTCTGTCAGCCATCTGTTTGCTTATCTGTACATTATTTATTTATTTACCACTTTCTTTTTCTTTTTCCTGTATGTGTGTAATGTTCTCCCAGTCAGTTCCTCTGTTTCTTGGTACTTGTAATGTTCTCCTGTCTTTCCACCGTTTCCATTTCTGTGTCTTCGTTTTCTCCTGCCATGTGTCCGTGTTTCCATGAGTTTGTTGTTATTTTGGTCGTAGTTCCACCTTTAGCCCCGCCCCCTTCTCATCTCGTTCACCTGTGTCTTGCTCTTAGTCCTCGCAGCCCAGATGTTCCCCATCGCCTAGTTAGTACATACAGTTGAAACCTGAAATTTACACTTTAGAAAGACACAAAAAACTTTTTTCCTCACTGACAAACACTAAATCAGAGTAATTTTTATTGTATTTGTTAAATGTCAGAATAAAAAGAGAGATTATTTCATAAAGAATTGTTTATTACCTTCATGAAAACCAAAAATTTACATACATTTTCTTAGTATTTGGTAGCATTGGCTTGGAACTATTTCACTTGGGCCAAATGTTTTGGGTATTCTTCCACAAGCTTTTCACAATGGTTTGCTGGAATTCCAGCCCACTCCTCTGGAGAGAACTGGTGTAATGTTTGTAAGCCTTCTTCCCTGCGGTCAGGACTTTGTGATGTACCTTGACTATGTTGTCCTTAAGCCACTTTGTAACTTATTTGGAAGTGTGCTTGTCCCTTTCGAAGGCCCATTTGTGCCCAAGCTTTAATTTCCTGGCTGATGTCTTCAGATGTTGCTTTGATATCCAAATAATGTTGTTTTCTCATGATGCCATCAGCTTTGTGAAGTGCATCAGTCCCTCCTGCAGCAACGCAGCCCCACAACACGATGCTGCCACCACCATACTTCACTGTTGGGATGATGTTCTGAGGCTTGCAAGCTTCCCCCTTTTTCCTCCAAATATACTGTTGATCATTATGGCCAAACAGTTCAGTTTTAGTTTCATCAGACCTCTGGAGATGGCACCTGAAGTTGAAACAGACTTGTGAAGGTCCACAATTCTTTTCCTGATGTCTTGGTTGAGTTCTCTTGACTTTCCCATGAAAGAGATTCTGTGTTTGAGACGTGCCAATGAAATGTCAGCTAACAACAGTATCATAAGCTTCTAAAGCTAGTTATTCTGGAATAACTGGGAATGTTTTATGTTGTTTAAAGACATTACAAACTTAGTGTATGTTAATTTTTTGACTCTGATGAAAGTAATAAAGAAATCTCTATGAAATAATCTCTCTATTCTGATGTTTAACAAATAAAAAAAAATGTGATCTAACTCACTTAAAACAGAAAAAGTTTACTCTGATTTAATGTTCGACAGTGAGGAAAAAAAGGTTTTTGTGTCTTTTTCGGAAGTGTATGTAATCTTCTGTTTTCTGTGTACCCCCTGTTTGCCGGTTCTTCTTTTTGTTTTGTCTCCGAGTTTCTCGGCTCGATTTATATTTTCTGTGTTTCTCTGTTTGGCCGTGGTCCATCCTTGTTGAGCTCCATTCTGTTTTCATTCTGCTCTGTTTTGTTTTCATTTTGTTTTCCTTTACTCTTATTCCTAGTGATAGTTCTGTGTCCTGTGTCCTGTTTGTTTTTTAGTTTTTTTTATGTCCTGTTTCCCATTTTCTGTAAATAAGTCATGGTTACATCCCGCTCCTTTCCTACATCCAGTCGTTACAGTGCATCTGTCCACCTGGAGACATAAACAGTTTTCAGTCCATCCTGAAGTGGAAGAGCTCTGGATGTTTATGGGCTTGTAAGGGGAAGGCAGGTGAACGTTAATGGTCCATCCTGAACCAGTCGTAAGTGGTGGATAAAATAAGTTCTAAAACACCTCCGCCACCAACATCAACAAACAGATTGCCTCATCCTCCAGAGCACCGAGCTGAGGGTGGTCATGGCGTTATTGTGGTAAATCCTTCTCCAGGCTTTAAAGTGTGTGTTTGTGGTTTGTGGGCGGTGTTGAAGGCTCTCTCTGGTGCAGCTGGACAGTGTGAGAGTTATTCATGACTTTGCGCAGCTGGAAATAGCAGGGGACTGGCACTACACTTCTCAATAGCCGCCGGATGACAGACTTACTTTGTGGGCCATAAGTAGGCTAATTAGTCTTTTTCCAATCCCAGAGCCCGCTCTCCTGAAGGCCGGCCAGACGTGGCTGAAAGAGAGAGGCCAAATGGCCCTGGCTGAGGTTCATGATGACAAATGGGTACATCGCAAGCCCCCCGAACGGTCTGAAGTATCGGTTTTCCTCTGAAGAGGCCCTTCACCTCTCCGAGAGGACTCTGATGACTCTATTGTGATGAACAGGCTTGAATGTGTTTTGACATGTGTCCAGTAGATGGCATCAAGGGACCAGTTGTTTGGGATTTGCCGGGATCTGTCTGGCGCTCCTCGTCCTCGACACACACTCTTTGAAACGTAGCCAGAATGTTTGGACATGCATGGCTGTGGGTCGGAGAGTAACACGAATGGAAACTATTTTCTTTTTATGTCTCTATCTCCTCCAAACATCAAGGCACTCCATTCGTTAATGAGGATGAACTTTAAAACATTTGGACACGAAAGTGAAAACAGGAGACTGAAATATCTCTGTGGACTGAAATGGTTTAAGGAGCGGTTGGGTCAAAAATGTCAAGATATTATTTGTTTATATTAAATAATAGTCTGTAGAGCGACTTCACACCAGTTTGACAGCTCAAGTTTGCATAATTTTTGTGTTCGTATCCGTCTGTATCTCAGTTCCAGGCATGCATTATGCAAATGTCATTCAAACACTGGAGATTCCTCAAAGAGCAACAGATATTCACTGATCAGTACAGAAATCTCAGGGTGGGGGAAATCATTTAGCTTATCTTCTTATATTCACCTTTCAGATACATCGCCGCACGTCGTCGTTTTCAGGATATTTAACTCAGACAATTTCACTTTCAGTGCTATAGAAGCACCACAATATGTTTCCAATAGATGTAGCTTCAGTTATACATCTGTTGTTTTGTCCACGAGCCTCTCTAACACTCACAGAGACCCTCAACCTTCCTGACCCCAGTCCCAACCTCAACACAGAACATCCACTCATAATCTATGAAAAATGACTTTTAATAAACTATGATGAAATTATTTACTTCCTGGTTTAAGTAACACTGGGTAACAGACATTAAGGTCTGTTTCACTGCAATTTTTGATGTTTCTTAGTCAAGTTTTTCACACTGATTCAGAAAATCACATCAGACTTTTCATACCTTCAATGGTTCTAGAGAAAAACAAAATTGCATGTATATTTAGAAAATACGAGCAATCCTCTTTAACCAGCATGGAATTAGTTAAATATTAACCCCACTGGGAGCAACAATGTTTATTTTACATACACAAGTAAAGTAACGATGCAAATAACTCTCAAAGCTCAAAGTTATGAGTAAAACAAAAGACCACGTCAGCCGAGCCGCCGAGTTTATTTTTTTCTAAAAATGATGTTTCTAACCAAACCCTTGAAGCCACATGAAAATAAACATTACCACCGAAATCTGCTGAGCGCTGAGACTGTAAAAGAAACACGACAAAATGTAATGAAACACATTTTTATTGTAATCAATACTTTACTTCTGAGTGAAAGTACCTTCAACCACAAACACATCTGCACCCATGAAACGTCACATTAGAGCCCAGAGACTTTCCAAAATGATATTTAAACAGAAATATCCACACTGACCACCTTTTAAAGACCTGTCCTTATCACAGCTGCTACATTCAAGGCACAGTTAGTAATGATTATTACAAAATATTATAAAAATACTTTATGAAACCTTAATATTAGTCAGTGCAAACATATTGTACAAAAACAATTAAAATGTGATAAAAATCTTTAAACTAATCAAATTTTTACATGTTGTTTGAGTAGATCAGTGACAAGCCATGATACATTACTTGCAATATGCTTGTGGTATTTGGAACAGGAAAGAAAATCAAGTCTGGCCTGTTTGGGTGCGATTAAGGCCCTTTTCTTTAGGAGGTGTCACCATTAAATGTTTTACTGAGTTTACAGTGGAAAACTGTTCAAGCTTAGTTCTATTGTGTAAAATATATTATTCACATTACAATGTTTTTGTCTTTTACTTCTCCACTCACTCTCATCCTCCTCAGTCAATGTACGACTGTGTCCAAACTCACACAGTTACGGTTATTTCCACAGTCCAAGTGACCCAGTCAGTTCACTCAGGTAATGAATGTACTTAAAATACATTAAAGTGCAAATACAGATCAGTTATAGGTGGAATATCACTCCAGTCCTCTTCCAGAAAGTCTTTTTAAGACTCAGTCAATATAAATCCATTCTACCATTAAATGTAACACTTTTGGTCACAATAGGCCTTTTTTTTGGAGCGGAATTTTAATGTCGGATGTTAGTAAGTTTTAAATTGTACGGATCGCTCCATCTAATGTTTCTTGTGATGTCACCAAAAGCAACACATTTATGTATATCAGCCCCAGCACAATACAAGACAGCCAATCAATGCAGAGATCATTTACATATCATATTCTCAAAGGCACAGTAAAGAAAATAGCCTGTTGAATACTGACGGATAAAGAGTAGTTGGAAAATGTCGATGTTAAAACGAACTGGGACTGTATTTTGTACAAAAACAGTCAAAATGTCATAAGTGAACCTTAGGAGAGAAAAGGTAAATGTGAAATATTTAAACCGATCTCTTTAAAGGACAAACGGCTGCACAGGCATGTAGGCCTCTCTCTCATATTTCATATTCTAGACACACACACTAGACTACACTCCAATTGAAATGTACTATAGAAAGTTACTTCAGTACAAAACAAAAGAATTACATTACTATAAAATGTTTTACTGCATTATAAAAAATATCCTCTATATTTCTGTTTACCTTCGGCCTTTGCGTTATTATTACTGAGGGACACTATTTTCTGCTCGCTGTCCCACTGAGTGCACTGAGAACATCTCCACTCATCATAAGCCAGGAGGCATATTCCGGCTGCAGTCTACAGCGTGGCGCTTTAAAACGCAATTTTACAAGAGCTTAAGGTGCTTCATAGCCCTGCAAAACAATCCGGCTCCCAGTTGCCGTCAGGCTCGGAGACAGAGGCTTGAAACCAGAGAGCAGCTTTCATAACCCCCAATCATAAACGCGCAACACGCGGGGCGGCGCGGCCCGGCTCCGAGAATGTGGCGTTAATTCAAGTTGACTTTAAGCCGATGTGAAAACGGCCTGCCTCTCTCACGACCGCCGCTGTGGCCGCAGGGAGGAACCCGGCCCCTCGCCGGTGGAGAAGGGGACCGGGCCCAGCTGCGACCATTTGGTCACTTGTGTTGCACCACGCTCCGGTCAGGCGACGCCACACAGTCGCATTCTGGGAATAGCAGCGGAGAAACGGCACCTGGTCCGGGCCGGCCGCAGCCGGGACACTGAGGCCCTGACGGGTCGGGTCCCACTGCTTCACAGCACACACACTGGAAAATCAGAATCAGAATCAGAAAACTTTACTGACCCCGGAGGAAACCGCTTATCTAATGACTGCAAAGACTCAGAGAGACACGGAGACAATCTAGAATATAAAGTCTAAATAAAATCTAAATAAAAAGAAAAAAGCTCAATCTGAAAACACACTCTGCTGTTTACAGAAATGCAGGTATAAGTACTATAGATAAGAAACACAGCTGAGTGAGTTTGGAGTAAGTTGTTGCACTTATTGGAAAATCAGTAGTAATATTAAGTAAAAGTAGTAATATTGCACGTGAAGACTATTGCACATAAGATATTGCAAATAATTAGATTTAACATCCATTTAGAAAAAGTCACATGATTTTGCATGTAATGATGATGTTTAACACCAGATAAGAACATTGCAGAGTGTTGCACATGGTAGACTGTTCACGAAATGGACAATCGCTGGAAAATGAATATTCTGGGTGTCAGACTGGAGACCCTGGTGGAGGGGATGGTCTGAGAGGAGATGGTGAAGAAGCTTCTCGGTATCATGGACACCCTGATGGACGACACCCTTCCACCCCATGATAGACCATCAGAGCCACACAGTAAAAGACTCATGGCCTCTGAACGCTGCAGGAAATCCTCTCTACCTGCAGCCATGAGACTCTAAAACACCTCCCTGCTCTGTGGGGAGTTTTTTGGTTTATTATTCTGTTATGAATAGTTTTTGTGCAATATACAGCCCATCTGTTTAATCTGTGAAGTGATTGAGTGTTACATAAAATCTCATTATCATATCATCATACACACAGCAGCACCAGTGTTACACTGTTATTTGTTACTCTGTTAACAGTTTTTTCATTATTTATTGTTTGTTTATTTCTATTGTCTTGTTGTCTTCTATTCTCTCTTGTTGCACTGACCACGGTAACGATGCCAGAATTTCCCTCAGGATAAATAAAGCTGTTTCTCGTCTTGTCCTATATCTACTCATTGTGTTGACAGACAGCAGTTAATTGATGTGACATCTATGAAGCTATATGTGAAATGAAAGTGAACCTTTTGTCATGCACAGCACAGAACACGGTATGAAATCTGTCCACTGAATTTAACTCATTTAACTCATTTAACACATTTAACCCATTTAACACATTTAACTCATTTAACACATTTAACTCATTTAACTCATTTAACTCATTTAACCCATTTAACTCATTTAACCCATTTAACACATTTAACTCATTTAACACATTTAACTCATTTAACCCATTTAACTCATTTAACCCATTTAACTCATTTAACACATTTAACACATTTAACTCATTTAACCCATTTAACCCATTTAACCCATTTAACTTATTTAACCCATTTAACCCATTTAACCCATTTAACTCATTTAACAAATGTAACCCATTCAACTCATTCACCAAGTAAAGCAGTGGGCAGCCAGGAACACAGCGCCTCAGTGGTGCCACAAGCAGTCTTGGGATTCGAACCCACGACTTTCTGATCACATGGTGAAACGTCTTAACCACTAGGCCACCAGCTAATATTAGAAACAGTACAAATAAGCATCAATACAGTGGTGGACTGTTATGAATATGCAGATTAGAAGAGAACAGGTTTGGTTCCTCATCTTCTCCCTGCCTTCCAGCCACCGCTTGGTTCCATCAGAAGCTCATGCATGAATCTAATAAAGGGTTGATCAGATAAAGCAGGTGTTGGATGGGAACGGTGAACATGGGCCTGCCTCCAGAAGAGCACAGGACGGGGTTAGGCTACACACTCACGTCCACAGCAATCACAGCAGATTCTTCATTTGTTTATTCGTTTTCATTCCGTTTGTATTTTATCAAGCAAATAAACGCTTACTGCCCAGACAAACAGCTTTACATCTCATTTTCTGAAAAAGACTTTTGCACAGCGTCGTAAATGTATAAAACCAAGTGCAGGTGAATTGCCACTTGGCATCTCCTGCTTTATCAATAAGCGACTCATTTTTATTCATATTGTATTAAGATGCAATGGAAAAAAAAAAGTACTTTACGTTCCCACTCATGCGTCTGATTTTTCAGCTGTTTTCTTCTTTTTCCAGCAGAAAAACCCCATTGCAAAATATGTCAATCAACACTATCTTATGTGTTTTGGGTGCTTTTTCAGTACTTTGGACAAAGAAAATGAGCTATTGTTGCTCCATGACACATAATGTGTCTATTTTCTTTCCCAACACAGAAAAGGAGCTTCATGGTCAGCATTAACATGATGGGCATTATCCAGATATCAAGAAATGTGTCATTTATGGGGGGTTTTGTTGTGACAAAGCAGAGCTGGAGGATCTGGAGTGAATGGAAAGCTGAAACTTTACAAATCATCATCACTGTCAAGAGAAAAAAAAATCTAGTTTGAGAAGAAGACGGAAGGAAAGTGCAAAGAGGAATTATGCCAGTCTTTCCAAATTTCTCAGTACTTCAGTGTTTGAGATGTTAAAGTCAACCAGAGTGGGTTTGGTGTGAACTGGTTCATCGTAGAGAAACTTCGAGGTCCAGGATTCTTTACAGTGGACGTGAATGGAACCAGACGTCTCAACCTCTCCAGCACAAATAGGACCATTTTATTTCCCCTCCAAACCCACCAGTGAAGCTCCACGTGTCTTCTAATAGTTTATCTGGAATGATGTTATGAAACTATGTCTCACTGTCATCATAACCAAGTAAGAACTTTCTGTGAGGATGTTTTTGGAGGCAGATGTTTGGTTCCATTCACCACCACTGTAAGCAATTCTGACTCAGTATGTTTCTCTTTAATGGAGCATTTCACACCAAAACCAACTTTGAATTACTTTTTTGTTTTTTTGTGGTAGAATTCAGAGAATTTTCAGAGTGGGTTTGGTGTGAAATTGTGAGATTCGTATTTCTTCACTGTGGTGGTAAATGGAACCAGATGTCCAATCTCCACCACAAATTAAACCATTTTATTTGCATTCCAAACCCATCAGTGAAGCTCCACGTGTCTCTGTGTGTTTATATGGATGCTCAGGATGGTAAAATAGTGGAAAAACTGAAATACGTTTTTGTTAGGGACTACTTTGCCTCATGACACGCCTCCACAATGAAAGTGATTTAAAACTAAATGTTTCAGGCCAAAACCTATTCAAACCTATAAGACTTCGGACGTCCAGTTTCACTCATCCCCATTGTGAATAACTAAATAAATTTAGTTCTGACTATAGTTTTTCTACAGTGAACCGTTTCACACCAAACCCACTCTGAATGACTTTGTTTACATCTTAAACATTTAATAATGCAGATAATTTTCTGAAAAATGGTGGAATTCCCATTTGGGTTCCATACTTTTGGGCCAAACAATGAAGATGCCAGTTTTTGACATGACAGTGAAGATACACTCGATGAAGTGGCTCTATATTACAGCCGATGTTGAGAAGTTGGGCAGGAAATTCCTAACTACAGCAGAAAACTCCTTCCAAGTCCCAAACAAACCCAAATCTGCTGGCTCAGCCCTAGTTTGGGAGGTCAAGGACCAGAAGCTGCAGCCTCAGGCGGCGACCTCGACCGGCTCCTGAGCTCTGATGTGGACGCTGGGCAGACAGAACCAGGCGGGTGGGAGATCACGGCCTGCACTGTCGTCCTGGAACTTAATGCTCAGGTAGAAATCACCGGTGTAGAGGAACAGCAGGGCGCCCACACAGGTGGAGTTACCTGTCGGATCCACCTGGAGGAAACACAACAAAGCATTCGATCATAATGAGGGGATTGAGGGGAAAGTGCCGCAAAAAATACATTTACACCATTAAACCCAATAGTGATTTAACAGTAGGGTCTGACGCTTTGCTCTGGAACTAAAATGTAGCTAACAAGTCCTGTGCAAGTCTTGATCCACCCCAGAGGATCCGGACTTCCTTGTATGTTAATGTGTTCTTGAGGAACAGTTCTCCAGGCTTCCTGAAGGACCTTCAAAGACTCTCATTTCCAGTCCAGTCCCTGAACCTGACCAGTTTCAGAGGAATGTCTGTTTCCTGTAACGTCAGGAATAGTTCTCCAGGCTTCCTGAAGGACATTCCTAAGCTCTTCTTTGGATGCTGGCTGGTTCTCTGTTGAGATGATCCCACACTGCTTCAGTGATGTTGAGCTCTGGGCTTTGGGGAGTACAACCCATGACTGATAGAGTTCCATCCTGTTTTCTTCTATGGAGGTTTCTTTGACTGCATTGGCAGTCGTTGCCGGTCAGATGCTTTCTAATGGTACTTTTGCAGAGTACAGAGGGTTCTCGAGTCCGTTCCTTTGACACTGATGTAACCCGAATTTTGGTGTAAGCTGAAACACACCCAAGCCTCAGCACCTTACCGATAATAAAACTGTGGTAAAATCCTAAAAACACAACTAGGACACAGAAAAAGGAAAACTCCCTACACACAACCAAACTAGTGGGAGTGGGAGTGAGCGTCGAGACTGAAGACCCCCTGTACCTTATAAAGTGTGTGATAACCTTCACACGGCTTATTTTAAATGTAAACATGTTTACAGCAGATGTAGAGATGGTTATTCTCAGAACTGTTCTTTTTTGGGCTGAACTGTGCCTTTAAGATGGTAAATAAATAAAACCCTTCATTTCTGATTGTGCACGTTCAGCTCTGGTGAAATGTGAGGTTTGAAACCTCCCATGTGTGGCTGTTTACTGCAGCGCTGATCTCTTTCAGCTCAGCGGTGTGTCAGACCCACTAATCAGCCTTTCAGAAGAGCGTTCAGTCTGATGGACACAACCAAAACACAAAATGCAGCGTTTAACAGAAACTGGCAAAACAATATCAAATATTAAAAGACGCCTGAAACCCAACAAGACGAGTCGATTAGCCAGTAGGTATGTGGCAGTTAGACTGAGGGTCACTCCTCAGAAATAACAGACCTTTTTATAGGACCTACCCTTTTTATTTACTTACCCAACATGGCCAAAAGTATGTGGAACCTCTACCTCTACTTGTGTTGACCTCATTCTAAAAATAAGGGCATTAATATGGACTTTGTTCCCTCTGGAACAGCTCCTCGGAGACATTATTTTCCCAGAAGGCTGCTGGGATTTGATTCCCAAACACGAGAGCATCAGTGAGGTCACGCACCAGTGATGATTTCATGCACTTGTCAATAATGCGTTTGTCTGAAACAGCCTTAGCCACTCAACAACTAAAGAGTTGAGACCTAACTTAGACCTGCAGGACAGGACTTAAATATCTAATGTACTCTATCAGTCAGAACTGAGAATTTCCACATTTGCATGTTCCTCACTTAACATTCACTAAAAATACACTCAATATTATTTGCCAACTAATAACTTTACACTCTGTGCACAACTGGAGTCCCTTTATTATATTATGTGTGTGTGTGTGTGTGTGTGTGTGTGTGTGTGTTTTACCGCATCAATGTAAAAGGAGTTGGAGCCGATGAAGGTGACAGCGTCCTGCAGCTCGTAGTTCTGGACTCCGTTCTGAAAGTCCTGAAACGGGACGACGTTCAGACAGAACGGACCCACAGGGCTCTTACTGCGATTGGTCAGTTTCACCTCCAGGGGCACGGCGTCGCCCACCTTACAGTCAGCAACCTCATCACAGTCACACGCCCGACCATTCACCAACACATCTGTACAGAGAGAGAGAGAGAGAGAGAGAGAGAGAGAGAGAGAGAGAGAGAAAGAGAGAGAGAGAGAGAGAGAGAGAAAGAGA
>JBBPCY010071734.1:0-11637 GCA_037974405.1 Brachyalestes nurse | reverse complement strand
TCTCACCAACATCAGTGTCTGACCTCATAAATGCTACAGAATGAATGAACACAAATTCCCACAGAAACTCCAAAATCATCCTGGAGGAGTGGTTATAGCTGTTATAGCTGTTAGCAGCTGTTATAGCTGCTAACGGGGACCAACTCCATATTAAAGTCTATGGATATGGATATATCATTAAAATCCCTATTAATGTAATGGTGTCCCAATACTTTTGTACACACACATACACACACACACACACACACACACACATACACACAAATATACATTTGAACTGCGTATGTATTTATATTGTAGTGATGCATAACATAAAATAACGTTTAAATTAAATCAAATGTTCATTACAAATATTTTATTGGAAGTCGTTCTATATTTACACGCATATTATCATAATATAAAGAAGCGTTATAATATTATTAACATTTATATACATGTAAAAAACAGTAATAATACTGACAGTAATAATAAGTAATTAGACACTAATAATAAGGCTGTATGCGTGCTGTAATCGTTTTGGACGCGCATGCGCAGCTCGAAACACTCGTCACGCACAAAATGCGGTCGTGTTTTGTTTCCCACCCGTTTTCGGACAGGCCCCGCCGTTCTGTACTCGGATTGGCTGACAGTTGTGCTGAGGCGGGCCGCACTGCTGAGAGACTGAGTTTCCAGCCAATCCGGGTACGGGAGGCGGGGCTTTTCGAGCAGGAGGGCGGGGCTGCCGGAGTGCGGGTGGGGAGAGGCGCTCCGCTCGGAGGACCATGGCGCGCGGGGGGTACGGGAGAGCTCGAGCTTAGAGCCGGAGGGGCGCGAGGGACCGGGGAGGAGGATGGAGCACATCAGGACCCCCAAGGTACCGGGTTCTACTGTTCTACTTGTTCTACTGTCCACACGGTGCAGGGGCTCATCCCGGAGATGAGAGAGTGTGTACGCGTGTGTGTGTGTGTGTGTGAGAGAGTGTGTGTGCATCTCGAGCAATAACAATGGAGGATGCGCTCGAGCTCGTGCGTGTGTGTGCAGGTTCCTGGGCTGGGCTGCTGTGTTTGGCTGCAGGCCGCGTGTGTGTGTGTGTAGGTGTGTGTTAGTGTGTGTGTGTGTAGGTGTGTGTTAGTGTGTGTGTGTCACCATATGGGACCTTCTGGACTCAGGGACGGGTTAACTGTGTCTCGGTGACGTCATGATGCACATCATTGCGTCATTGTGTGGATGCATGGCAAATACATTTTAATAAAAAAAAATACAGATTATTTGTTTATTCTTGAGGGGTAATAATAACATCTGTCTATCTATCTATATGTCTGTCTGTCTGTCTGTCTGTCTGTCTGTCTATCATCTAGCCATCTGTCTGTCAATCTATCTATCTATCTGTCTATCTATCTATCTTCCTGACCTCCCTATATATACATATACATATATGTGTGTGTGTGTAATGTAATATTAATATTATTTGAATATACATAATATATATATATTTAGTTCAAGTTTGAGTCAATTAAAGTAAAAAATATTTTTAATTCTATTGACATGTTTGCTATTGGTTTAATGTGTATTATTCTTCTTATTATCAATATTATTATTTATTTATTATTGTTATTAAAACGGTGCAGCCCCATGGTGGTGCAGTGGTTAGCACTGTTGGTGTTGGGGGTTTGAATCTGGGTCCTGGTCTTGTGTGTGTGTGTGAGAGAGTGTGTCCTGTGGTGGGCTGGTGCTCCGCCCAGGCCTTGTGCCCTTGGACCCTGGGATTACAGAAGATTACAGCGGTTACAGAAAATGAATGAATGTAAATGTTTTCCGGACTCAGGATGTCCGTTTCTACCCCCCTTGGTATATATATCAACCCCAATGATAAAGTGTACAATAATAATAATGATAATGAACAGTGTGAGTGTCTGTGGTGTGATGGTGTGTGTTTGTGTCCTGCAGGTGGAAAACGTGCGCCTGATTGACAGGCTGAAGTCCCGGAGGTCGCCGGCCGGGACGCTGTACCTTTCCTCCACGCACACCATCTTCGTGGAGAACTCGGACACACGCAAGGAGACCTGGGTAGGAAGTGAAACCAGCATGAAACTCTGCCCTTCACGCGAGCCTGACCCACGTGACCCGCTTTCACTACCTCTTTCACCACATCCATAAACCCACTATAGATCTTCATCTTCTCTTCTTCCCTGCAGCTCCATCCTCAGCATCCTCCTCCCAACACACTCAGAGTCTCTCCCCAACATCCTCCTCCCAACACACTCAGTCTCTCCTCAACATCCTCCTCCCAACACACTCAGTCTCTCCTCAACATCCTCCTCCCAACACACTCAGTCTCTCCCCAACATCCTCCTCCCAACACACTCAGAGTCTCTCCTCAACATCCTCCTCCCAACACACTCAGAGTCTCTACTCTGCACTTGTACAAACCAGCGCAGTCTCGCCTCTGTCTCACCTCCAAAATGTCAAACTCCAGCTGTCCCTCTAATAAACTCATTCCTGATCCTGTCCATCCTCGTCACTCCTAGTGCCAAAGCTCCTGAACCGTTCTGTTAGAGTGTAATGGTTATAGTTATGCAGTTTTGTTATATAGCCATGCATTTCAAACATCTTTTTACAATGTATTTTATTCTTGTATCCACTGAATAATCAAACCATGATCATCTGTCACTTCTTAATCTGACAGGGAGGGACTTCAGCCCAGCTTAATTCTTTTAGATATTTTTCATCAAAGTAACACTATTGTTTCCAAACAAAACAGAATATTGACTGCTGAATTGGCAGCTGTACTCTAATATATGTCCAATTTTACATACAATTTAACTCTATTTAATACAAATGAACTAAAATACTTTTCTTAGTTATCAAAAATGATCAGAGCCTCAAAAAGACTAGAAGACTATTTAACGTCCGCTCTGTAATCAACAGTATCACTTAAAGTGCCTGGAAGAGTGAGTATTTCAGCACTTGGAATTTCGTGGGGTCAGGAGTGAGCTGAGTGTGTAGTGACTGGTGATACCTGGTATGGCGAGGTTTCTGAGAGCACTGAGGCCTGCATGCTGAACAGACACATCTCCCTCATCCACATGCTGCTCCAGCAAGTCCAGGATATGAGGAACTACCCCCAGTTCCATCATCTTCACACAGTTACTGTCTGGGAGAGAGAAACACTTGAAGATCTAGTTGGAGACAGACTGTAGGCATTGTGCCAGTAGAGACGTGTGAACTGAAGTGTGCTGTTCCCTCACCATTCCTGGCAAAGTTGGCGATGGCCAGGGCTCCAGACAGCTGAAGCTGGGTGTTGGAGGACTGCAGCCAGGAAAGAACATCCTGATATACGCTCCCGCTCCCCTCCCCGAAGCACTTCTGCATGGACTCGTCTAGAACACAGTCAGTCAGCTTGATAAAGTGCAGCCTCAGTGGATACGCCTTAGTTTCCATCACAACAGCATACGGCATATTACTGTTGGCATGCTGTGTTTTGCATTGCATTTGAAAGCATCATACTGCATTGGCAACCAATAACTGTGATGTTATGTACAACAACAACCAGTAATATTTAATCTTATGTTCAAAAACATGACCTTTATCCATTTTTCATGAGCACTTTCAAATCTCTCTTTATCCCTTAGAATAAACATGCTGTTGCATTTAAGCTGTTACTGCTTCTTTAAGATTGATATGTAAATGAGCTCTGATTTGATTGGCTGCCCTGTATTCTCTTCTCTGTTTTCTCTGAGGGGAAGTACTGCACATTTGTCTAGCCCGACTGATCACTATGGGACCCCAGGTCACCACCCTCCCGGGCCTGCAATCGCTGGTGCCAAAATGCCCTCGACTGGTTTCGGCAGCTCACAACTCCACACACGCTCCTCCCCCAGCCAGGGGCAACTGCTGCTTAAAGCTCCAGCAGAGATTGTTGCTCTTGATCCTGTTGTTTATGGACTACAGACTCTTCTAACAAAATTTACCTCTGTGGACACGTAGTGGTACCAACTCTATTAATCGTAGACAGCCGATCTGTCAATAATCTTGAAGGCCTACTCTTGTTATTTATCCACATAAAGACTCTCTTTTCTTTCTTTTTGGATCGATCTGAGCAGGACGGGTTCCCCTTTTGAGTCTTAGTTCCTCCCGAGATTTCTTCCTCCAGCTGAGGGAGTTTTTCCTCGCCTCTGTCGCCTCTGGTTTACTCACTAGGGGCTGGGACCTGGACTCTGTAAAGCTGCTTTGTGACAACTTGGTTGTAAAAAGCGCTATATAAATAAAATTGAATTGAATTGAATTATCATGTCTGGATCAAAAAAGTAGTCCAGGTTATATTCACATGTAAACATGTAAATTGTTGAATTTTGTGACATTTTGTGAATTATTTTTTCATTTTGTAAGTTTCTGTACTACATCTAACATTTAAGAAAAGTAAGGATTAGTCCTTTTTAGCAAAACAGCAATGGGAACTAATTTAGCAGGACATGCATGCCATCTATATGTTAAACATGCTACACTTTCACATTGTGAATTGGCTTATTTGATACTTCTGAGTGAATAAAGCATTACGGAGGGTTTTACATTGTGCTTGATGACAGGTAGGGCTGGAACTATGGGGAGGTGAAGCACTTATTATTCGTTTGTATTATTATTACCTGCACCCTGGTACATGATGATGTAATAAAAACAAAAGCCCTGAGACATGGACATAAGTGATTACATTTTGATATGAAAATAAGAATGTTCTATTTAAAATGTCCAGGGACAAGAACTAGAGTATGTCAGATTGATTTTATATAGACGTTTATATAAGCCTCTGTGTGGTTCTAAGTACTACTGTATTAGAATGTGGGTAATGACTACAACACTTACCCCCCAGCAGCAGCGTCACTATGAGGTTGGAAGCTATTTTTATGCTGCAGAGGTCATGTGGGTCAGAGTCACCCTGCAATTTGCGAATCATCTCAGAGAGAGCTTCGGGCACCCCCGCCTCGACAAACTGGAGCTTCAGGGCATCTGAGGCACACACATACACACACATACTCCTAATACATACACAGACATTTTTTCTAATATCTCCTGCTCTGATTTATTATCTGATGTTCTTGCAGTCATCATTTTTTTCTCTGTTAGTTTAAAGTGATGGCTTTGCAAAAAAATCTCATTCAGACTATTTTACCCTCGGCACAAATGTACTCGTTCAGCCAAGACGCTAACGCAGCTAATATAACGAACTGCAAGCCTAAACTATCTCATGCTTTTCCTTGTTTACACCTGCTCACTACAAGTAACTAGTGTCTGGGACTGTTCTCTGCTCAGATTTCAGCCACATGCATTTACTTGCATCTCTGGTCAGCCAGACTGAAGTCTGATTACTATGTAGAGAGTAATATGTAAATTAGCTCATATACAACAACCAATTGCCTGCACTGCTCCTTATTTCTCTGTTCTGTTCAAAGTAAAAGCCCAGTTTTGCAGCAACACAGTCAGTGTTTACAAGAAGATGCTGCTTACAGTAATGATCCTCCTCCTTCATTGCCATCATGAACCACATGCATTAAAACACAGTGTGTTTTAGGGAGACTGTGAAAAATGACAAGGCAAGGCAAAATTTAAACAAACCGGAGTTTTATTTGAGCTGAGCAGCTCGTCCTGAGTGCCTACGGGCTTAAAATTAAACTCATGAGGAGAAGAACTGAAAGAGCATTGAAGCTGTATGAGCTGAAGAGTGGTGTTTTCCATATGCAGAGCAACAGGAGCACAGGTTTTGGGCCTTGAATGCGTCTCAGAGAGACAGATGTGTTTATATTGCAATTACATGAGGCTCCAGTGTGTCTCAGAAATGGCTTGAGTGATCAGATTTATATCTGGTTTAAATGCATTTTTATGTGGCTCATCCAGATTTAATCCTAGGACTCAAGGTGCATGAAGTGACCAGGTGTAAATGGAGTCTAAATGTGTTGAGTTGTCAGGTAATCACAAATAGTTGCTTATGTGGTTTCTGATATTGTATGACTTAAAGTTAACTATAAAAGGGTATAACAAAGAAAAGAAGCAGCTCTCCTGAAGTCAGAGTTTTGTTTGTGTTACACCACAGTGTATCAGGATCTACATACGCAGGTCTATTTGACAATATGTGATTAATCATTTGCCTTGTTCTAACTAGAACTCTGAAACTTTCATCAGTTGTTATTACATTAGCCTTGGTGTCCCAGAGCAAAAAGAATGAATTTTGGACACTATCAAGTCTTGACTGAGGCAGGAAAGCATGTAAATATGATTTTGTTTCACCAAAGTGTCACTTTAATTTCCTTTGACACCATATCTGATGCTGTTCTTTGGTGTGAGGGTGTGTCTTTCTCACCACTCTCTCCCAGAGACCCCAGCACCTCCAGGATGAGGTGGCGGCGCTCCGCGTCTGGGGCTCTCCTCAGCTGGGTGGTCAGGACTTCGGCCACGCCCACCTCCGCTAAAGCCTCCCTCGCTGCATCTGAACATGGACAGATTTAGCATGTGTTTACTATGTTTAGTACGTTTTTAATGTGTGTTTGTGCAAAGGCCAGAATGTCAAGGCTGGAGGGGCAACGGAACACTGCACAGTTTAGTGTCCTGTCTCACTGAACTCACTTTAATTCAGTGGTTATAATTAAAATGTGGATGACCAGATAAGTCTAATACAATTAACAAACTATTAAGTGATGATACAGTGGATGAATGCATTTGAAGTTAAAGGACAGTCTAGAATTTGACTCTGCATCACCAACAACAACAGGAGTCAGACCTGCACTGTTACAGAATCTCCCATCTTATAAAGAAAACTTGGTTTATTTCACAGATCTTCATTTATCAAAAACCTCCCAGGGCTCAACAAGAATAAAAACCTGCAGTTTATGCAATAAATCGGGTAAATAGGGGTAAAAACCCATGATGTGCAAAAACGGCGGTATCAAAGGTTTTGCATATTTTTGTGAACCTTTTCGTGAATTGAGCGTGTGAATCGACTTCATGGAGTGCTAGACGGAGACTGAGATCCCCTGAAATAAGAATAAAGACAAATGTCTAATATTGTGAATTATTATAACAGCATGCCATGCAGGGGAGTGTAAGGTCAGACAGCTGATACAGAGGGCGTCTCTCACCCAGATCAGCGAGGTTACACAGCGCCAGCAGGCAGACGTTGACCAGTGGGTCGTTCTCTGGGTACTGGTGCATAATCGCCACCAGCCTGGGGATCACACCACTCTTCACCAGCTGAGTCTGCTGAACAGCTGACAGAGAGAGAGAGGGAGAAACGGTGAAAGAGAGAGAAGTAGAGAGGGAGACATTGAGAGAGGGAAAGAGAGGGAGACAGTTTGAGAGAGAGAGAGAGAGAGAATGAGAGAGAGAGAAAGTGTGAGAGCAAGAGACAGTGAAGAAGTGGGAGAGATAGAGAGAGGGAGTGAGAGATACATACATACATAGACAGATGTGAAAGAGAGGGAGAGGCAGTGAGATAGATAGATAGATAGATAGATAGATAGATAGATAGATAGATAGATAGATAGATAGATAGATAGATAGATAGATAGAGAAAGAGGGGGAGAGAGACATAGAGAGAAGAGTCAGTGAGAGAGACACAGAGATATATAGATAGACAGAGAGAGAGAGACACAGAGAGAGATATATAGATAGATAGACAGAGAGAGAGACAGAGACAGAAACAGAGTGAGAGTGTGTCAGATGAAACAAGAAGAGACAAGAAAACCCAGCATTAAAATACTTGCGTGGGAAGGGGAGAAGAGAAGAAAGAGTGAAAGGTGGAGACAGTAGGAGAGGCGCTAAGTGAAAATCAGAGGAATCGTGCAGCGGGAAGACAGGAGGGAATGAACACCATTTGCAACGTAACAATGTGTCTGTTTTCCTGCAGTGAAAGATTTTCTTTGTCTTCTCTGGAACAAAAGCCCCAAGCGGAGACACAAACACACTCACTGTTGTCGAAGCAGATGCGTCCGATGGCCCGGCCCGTGTGGAGCAGCAGGTCCTGGTCGGAGCTGTTCAGCAGAGGAACCAGAGCGGTCACCAGACCAGCCTCGATGCACCTCTCCCTCACAGCAGCTACAGCACACACACACACACAGCTGTTTCACAGGGAACCGTATGCAGGTGTGTGCAAACGTTTTGGCACCCCCAGTCAAATGACATGTTTTGCTGATCTAAGAAACTCTCGTTCTCTGCAGAGATCACAAGAGAACCCCGTGGTGGTGAGCTGAAGGTAGGATTAAAACCCATGACCTCTTGGTCCGGAGGCAAGTATCCTACCCACTGAGCTACCTCCACCCCCTCAAATCTGTAGATTTTACTGTCTAATGAAATGACTGTGCAAATAAAATGAAACACTAAAATGAGCTAAATCTGCAGAGGATGCGTCGCTATTTTCATAACCTTACATATAAATCCTCTCTGAACATATATACATAAATATATATACACTATATATTTTTAATACACACTCCCATATTTATATTGTTGTATTATTTGTATTGTATAGTTATGTGGTAGTTTTTATTCTACTGCCTCTGTTCTGTCCACTTTCTGCCGTAACAATGCAAATTTCCCACTAATAAAGGTTATCTCTTATTTCTTATATCACAGTAACAGTTTGTTTAATGGATATACAGAGGTTGGAAAAACTGATGTAAAAATGTAATGTGATTAATTTTGGTCCATAAAACAACCCACACATCATTAGTGGATGTCACGAACAAAAATAAAATATTAGAAGATATGGATGCTTTAATGGCTCTGTGATTTATACTGAGTTTAAAGAGGACCACTTGAAATAAGTAAATGTTAAGTTTAAAGACAATTTAAAGACAGAATGAATTTTGAATATAGTCCATGTCAGAGGAACAGAGGGAAACATGTTGGAGTTTGTTGTAGTGGCTGATCTGTTTGAAATTTGGTAAAATAACTGTATGCGAATATAAATGAGCAACAACATTTCATTAAGATTGACCATTCACACAGGCCTGTATTGGCTGCTGAATTTTGATTGGCCATTGATGGACATTTTGTTGAGTGAGTGAAATAAAACTGTAAGAGATGTGAGCAAATGTAAACAAATGTAAGAACACCAAATTTAAAAATGTAGCTTAAGTGGTTGTTGAAATGTGTCATTTGCAGCGCCCCCTATGGAAAGAAATTCACAAAATTTGGTGGACCTCCAAAGAATGTGACAGTGATACAACACATGAAATTTTGTAAAGTTTGTCCCTTTATGTCACAAAAATATTGGCTAGTGAAGCACTAGATTTTTGTATTGATGTTATTCACTATGTGGTGCTTCTATAGTGTCAGAGTGCAGAATCATCTCCTAGAGATCAACTTGCCTTAAAAGTTTTTGGCAAAACAGCTGTTTAGTTGTTGCCCAAAAGCACATTGAGCCTAGCTGACTTCAGGATGCGCTAGAAGGAAGAGACACGCCCAACTTATTCTCTCTCAGCCTTGTGGGGTTTCCAAGACCACCAAATTTAATCTGGATCGGTGTTTATTAAATATCTAAAACTGCAAACCAAAGATACTTATATAAGCCATAAAAATTACAAAATATATCTCCTGCTTGTCCTCCTAAATGTTTATTGCTCTGATACTTGTTACACTGTCTTGTTTTACTTTTTGTCTTCATGTCGTATGTTTGTGTTTCCGGATGACTGACAAGGAAACCAATAACCATAAGGGTCCTTGACGCCAATTTCATTTGTGATAAAGCATAAACCTTTAGATTTCGGTGGTCAAAATCACATTCTGTAATTAGATACAAACTTTATTTGCCTTGAGTTATTTTTTCTTACAATTACATTGAATTCTGCATTCAAATTGTATTAATATCTTTCATATTAAGATAAGATAAGATCAGACAAGATAAAATACGATAACTCTTTATTAGTCTCACACTTTTACAGCAGCAATGTGGACAGAACAAGAGACGATTTAAAAGTCTGCACTCTATACAGTTATATAAATACAGTGATACTGCACTATAAAATTGCATGTTGTACAGAGAAAAACTGCACCACAAAAATTGCACATGCTGCATGAGAAATATTGCACTTATCACTTATATCACAAATACTTATCACTTCTTGGTGTAGGGATGTGTGTGTTTGCTTGTGTGATAGCTGTAAATAAATGTAAATCACTATATTTATTGTTAGCTAAACTGGTTTTATATTGAAGGACAACACTGATTCTAAGCTGGTGACTGGTGTTGTGTCTCAGCATGCGCTCAGTACTGGAGCAGTAATGGAGAACGACAGTGTACCTTCTCGGGCCATCTCAGCCACCACCAGAGCCACCTGTGATCTGAGGGAGCCCTTATTCCTCAGGGTCTGGGCCAGCGTGGGCAGGACTCCACTGGCAGCAATCTGCTCTGCAGTGCCCTTTTCTAGAAGGAGAGCAGGACGTAGAAAGAAGGATATACAATTACGGCATTTAGCAGTCACTGTTATCCAAAGTGACTTCCATTCCCTAACTACAGGGGGCAGTCTCCCAACTTGGGGTTAAGGGTCTTGCTCAGGAACCCAGTGGCGGTGTGCTGAAGGTAGGATTCGAACCTATGACCTCTGGGTCCCGAGGCACTACCCAGGAAGCATATGTTTGTGATGAGCATGTCACACAAGGTTTGAGTTTGATACTGATGGGGAAACTTTTCTCCAGCCTTGTTGCAATCGCTGCAATCTTTCATACATTAACATCAATACACATGTACATACAATATATGGGGAGAACCTACGGGCTGGTACTGTCTTCCACAGTACCATGATCACAGAACACAATACATTCTTTCATTTCTCACCTGACTGGATCCTTGATTTTGTTTTATCAGATTTGAAAAGAATCTATAATAGTGCAGGTCTGACTCCTATTCAGACAAATTCTAGACTGTCCTTTAACTTTAAATGCACTCATTCACTGTCTCAACACTTAATAGCTTGTTAAACATCTAACACCTGTCTGGTGACCCATACTGTAATTATAATTACACTAGGTGGCTTTTAATAGGTTAGTAGTGATGAACAAAAAATCTGACATTTGCTCCCTGATAAAGGTCTTTAAATGTTAAACACACAGACACCTGCCTAAATGTCTAAATTTTTTAGTAAAGAATATTGAGTGTGTTTTTAAAAGTTTCATCACTTCATTGCTCCTTAAATATCCAACACCTGTCTGGTGATCCATGTCATAATTATATTATTTGGCATTTTATAGGTAATGAATAAAAAATATGCCATTTTCTGGCTTATAAAGGCACTCAGATGAACATTTTGTAAATTTATTTGTTAGCAAAGAATATTGAGTGTATTTATAGAAAATATTAAGGAGTCACATTCAAATGTAGAAAATAGTGCGTGATGACTATTTTCACTTAAAGGTGACATATTCTACCTTTTTTAAATAGGTCTATAATAGGTTATAATAGGTCTATGGGCTACAAAACATGTTCATGAAGTTCTTTCACAAAATCCCTCTCACATAAAGAGACTCACCAGCTCTATTCTTTACAGTTTCAGTCCCTTTCAAAATGAGCCATTTAAGGGCTCTGTCACTTTTACGCAAATGAGCTGTTGCTGGCCACGCCCCACCCATCCCATGCTTACGCTGCGTTTACCACACGTGAAAATTTCAGAAAAC
>JBBPCY010071733.1:0-11639 GCA_037974405.1 Brachyalestes nurse | reverse complement strand
CACACACACACACACACACACACACACACACACACACACACACACACACACACACACACACACACACACATACATGCTTCTTTCTCTTTCTGTCTCATTTCTTCTCTTGTGTTTGGAGACTTTGGTCCAGATTAAATCTCTGTCTTTATTTCTTACCAATTATAGCATCCTCTTCTGCCCTCTCTTACCACACACGCACACACACACACACACTTATACACACACTCATACACACACACACACACTCATACACACACATACTGTCTTCTTGTTCAAAGAAGGCTTTGAGTGTCAGAAGTAAGTGACGCAGTTTGCGTCTCTGATGAAATAATGAAAAATGGTGGCAAATGTACGGCTTTGGTTTAGAGGCACAGAAAAGCAGCAAACTATGGCCAGACTGGAAAATGGTTTCTGTTTGCCGATATTGATCCAATATGAATTCAACCTTCAGCAGCCCTTCAACACATAAATAATGAAAAACATGTACAAAATAAAACACAACATATAAATAATGAAAATATCCTGAAGTCCATATTGACTGGAAAAAATGCACAGAAGGGTGTAGAGCATGCTTTTCTGTTGTAATATGGTCTTCATCATTTTCAGTGTGTTATAGAGCCTATTACCACCTATTAACACATATGGGTAAAGCCAAGCCACATAAAAATGCAGGTATAAATTCACTCATGACACATTTAAAAGAAATATAATTCCAGTTGCTCAGATCACTTCAGGAGGTCGTCTAAGAGGCGTTCGAGCCACGTGTTTATGGCAGTTATGCGGTGAAAAAACAACCTTGTCTCCCCCAGACAAATTCAGCACTCAAAATCCCTCCTTCTGCAGATCTACTAATGGAATAAACTGCACTTCAGTACCTAATGGGGGCATCACTGCTCTTTTAGTTCTTTTCCTGATAAGAGTTTGTTCAGGAGCCATTGTACAGGAGTAAACAAACAAATAAACAAATACATAAATAAAAGATTTAAAAAGGAAAGCAAAAACAATTATTTTAACAGAAATGAACATAAATTAATTTAAAGATATCTGAGTCCTTCTGAAGCACCTCTGTTGGTTTACTAATCCTGAAATGTTCACAGAGTGTAAAGGGGAGCTGTTGTTTTCAAATAGTGTGAAGAAATAATGAACACAGATCTGTGCTTGTTACATGTGCTGGTTGGCACGACACGTTTTGTTGATTTAAAAAGCACTTTTCTCCTATAGGGACTATGTCATTTCACATGTTAATACCAGGTGTTTATGACACACTTTACAGATTTTTTTTTCCAGTATGTTAAACTCAGAAAATAAACACAAATTATGCACTAAAAATATTCAGGTTGAAAGCGGTTTTGTATTTGCATTTGGAAAATCAGTGAAGCATGTTATTTGACTCAAACTTCTGCATGCAACTTTAATGCTGCTGTTCTTTCCTGCCATCTTGAAGAAAACATTTGATGATCTTCTCAGTGTGTGCTGGATATAGTAGCTTCCTCTTGTGGTGTAAATGCCAGCGTTTACACTTTAAGAGAAAACCTTTTTAAATCTTATTAAATCTTGCACTCTAGCACAAAGGACCATCAGTCAACAAGAATAATGCATCACACGTGTACCAATCAGTGACAACACCACCAGATGTTCAGGTCCATAATGCCATGTTTCTGATTAGATGTCATGTGTTAGTCTCTAGCAGACTTCTATTTTAGATGTGAGAATCAGTGTGAGGTGACTGAGGTCTGAAGTATATTTGAATGGATTTGTTTGCTAGCTGAAATGGCACTGTTCTTAGAAAACAAATTCTTAAAAACAAGAAGAGAATATTAAAAAGCAGAACAATTTTTGTTTCTTTTGCATAATTCGAAATGAAATATCAGGATAACTGATCACATATAAATAACTGAATAACTCAAATATAATATAAATATAGCAGGATAGTTGATTCTGACAAGATTTTTTATGCCTAATATAATGGTTGACAGATGCCAGACAAGTTATCTCTGAGTGGAGTCTCAGGAGAAAAGCTCAAAAGCCTGCTCTCATGCCGAGTTTATGTCATGAGCGTCATCAGCCATACTTAAACATGCACAGCAGGTAACAGCTATAGGACCTTCGGTCAATATTACTCCCTTCTAACGACAGCTGAGACAATGCTCTCCACTTCCTTGCAAGCTTCTACAAAATGCAAAGCTGTAGACTCATTAGCTTAGACAGTATCAGCATTATATCTTGCAGTAAAGTCAGAAGCCTGTGAAGCACTGATGTCTTCAGTTTGGTTAGAGTTTTAGTTTCTTTATTTCAAGCACAATGAGTTATCTTACATTTGGAGCCTGTAAATAATAGTATACTTTACTACAAAACCTATTTTGATCACTTTCAGAAAACATATTTGTTGCAAATACAGCTTTGGATAAAAATAAGTCTCTCAGGTTCCATCTTTTCTAGGTGCAAGTATAGAACTGAACAGCTTTGCCTTAGTTTTTAAGAACTGCAGACAATATTTCTCTTAATTTCGAAATAAAAACATTGTTCTTTAAAGCACGATTTTAAACGAAATGACAAAACATCAAAATAAGAGAAATGATGCAGCGCTTTCAGAACTTGAATTATTCAAGGAAAACAAATCTCTTGTTTATTCCTAAACAAAATGGCAAGAATTACCTTTGACGAACTTCTAGTAGTGTTTTACCATCCAACTGGTCTCATTGTGAGAAGAGAGTGTTAATTACAGCAGTGTTTTTATACGTGTCCTCATTAAATAAGATGTGATTCAGGTGATCACTAATCAGTCCCTCATAAAGCAGAATTAGATGCTTGTGTAGGAATTTAACAGACTGGAATAGTTTCATGCTCATAGAGATGCTGACTTACAAATAAAGTGCGTATATGGAACCAATGCACACCCTACATCCCTGCCTGGGTCCATCCACATAACTCTCAGTACCACACATGTATCACACATTCCTTCACTTGTTCACTTACTCATTCTCTTACTGCTAGAATGCTTTAATGGTATGTAATTGCTGGCTGTCTTTTCCCCTCAGGAGTCATATTTCACCACGGTGAGATTGATCTACTCCATCGGCTACGGAGCCTCCCTCCTCTCCCTCACTGTTGCCGTGGTGATCTTGGTCTTCTTCAGGTCCTTCAGCCTTCTTCTGTTTCAGCGGCGGTCTTGGAGAACTGTGTTGCAAATGTTCTCTTATTATAGCTGCGATCCATTCAGCACAAACCCCGTTTTGCCAGAGAACAGTCATTCATTCTTTTCCTTTGATGTGAAACCTTTTATCTGATTGTTTTTCCTCCCTTTTAAATGCATTGGCTTCTCTGACCTGTGTGCTAAAAGCAAACTCAATCAGCGCTCATCACGACTGCAACAAAGGGCCACAGTTAACTGTATTTAAAAGTAGAGGGGGCGTCGTTTGGGTGCCTCTCTCTGCTTTGGGCCCCCGCAGACATTTGGACAAATCTGATAACACATGGTCGAATGAAAAGAGCAAATTAATTATCAGCATTCCACCGATCGCAGCCCGACTCCTCCGAGAGAGACAGAACCATTACGAGACGTGATTGCCATTTAACTGACAAAGAAGAAACAAGACTGTGGCCTTTTCCCGGCCGGCGCAATATTTGCACATACGGACGAGGCTTGTTTCCGCAGGGCAGCTTATTTAAACATGGATAATTGCTCTAAATTCGGCTGGTTTGATTTGTTTTTCTTTATGCAACTGTCAGTCAGTTTACTCCTGGGCTGCTGAGCTTGACTGAGCATAGATTTTTTTTTTTTTACGGAGGAAGGGGAGTGGACTCAGGAGAACCTCTCTACAGAGATTTAGCTATTTGTAATTCTCTCTCTGGACCTGTATTACTTTATATTATGCCTGTATGTCTTGATGTCCATCAGTTTTTCACTTCACACACACACACACACACAAAGACACATACACATACAAAGATACACAGTTTTTTTTACACAGAATCAGTACATAGGGTTGTGTATATATGTATATTTATTAGGGGTGTAACAGTACACAGATGTCACGGTTCGGTACGTAGCTCGGTTTTGAGGTCACGGTTACGGTTCGTAAGTTAAGTAATAAAAAGTTCTAAAGAATGAGACTTGGTTTGTTTTCGTTTATGTTAAATAAACGACAGTGTATTAACCAGTAAACACACACTCTTGCTTAAATTTTCATGTATAGATGACAACAAGTTAAACATCTTGTGTTACTAGACAATAGTATTTAATATTAGTCTTATCTAATAGAAAGTAAGCGAGATGGCTAAACACTTTAAATCGCGTGTATTAATAACAGTACAGTCTATACAGGAGTAACTTCTGTATTTTACATTCTAGCTCTGCAGGAGTTCAGTGTAAACTGTACAATACGAATACGGGTTTACCTTGAAGTGTTCTTTAAGGGTGTTGAGTTTTAAATGAAATTAAAGTGTTTTGGGAGCATATTTAGGGTTTACACTATAAAAATAGTTTTTTAGGCATTTTTTTAACCACATCACAACGTTGCTGTTTTTGCACTTGGAACGGAACCCCCTCAAAAAGCTTGTGTTTACTGCGTGTAAACACACACACACACACACACACACACACACACACGCGCACACTTTCTTGGTACTGTAAATGTCCTGCAGCTGATGTTGTAAATGAGTTTGTCTGTGTGTGTATGTGTGTATGTGTGTATGTGTGTATGTGTGTGTATGTGTGTGTATGTGTGTGTATGTGTGTGTGTGTGTGTGTGTGTGTACAGGAGGCTGCACTGTGCCCGGAACTACATCCACATCCAGCTGTTCTTCAGCTTCATCCTCAAAGCTGCGTCCGTCTTTATAAAGGACACCACGCTTTTTGCTGGGGAGGACACTGACCACTGCTCCCTGTCTACGGTGAGCTCATCTCCTTACACAACAAGGCATTCTTTGACATGTCTACACTCTTTCAGACCTGTGCAAATCTGAAAACACCCCTCTGCTCAGAGAGTCACAGTTAAGGGGCCTATATCACAGATATATATATCACCATTAAAAGAGCCTTGGTGTCGTTTGTAAACGTGTTCACTCAGTGTTCCTCACAGGATATATAGGAAAATCCATCATGTTTGTGAAATCCCCCCACAGTCAGTCATATGAGGTCGACTGGAGATGCTAAATTGCCCCTGGGTGCGAGTGTGTGTCTGTCTATCCTGGACTGGTGACCTGTTCAGGTATTTTCTACGCCTTTCTGGGACAGGATCCAACAACCCCCACAATCCTTTAATTTATTACTTAAAGCAACCTCCACACACACACACACACACACACACACACACACACACATACACGTACAAACACACACAATCGTTCTTATCTTTATTTTAATTGGACTGCTGTGCGGTCAGTTAACATGAATAATGTTAATAATCACACTGAATAAATAGAGGATGGATGGATGATAAAAGGATGGATGGAGTTTATCTCTTAAAATGTTGAAGTTATGAGGGATAATAACCATGTAAAAATATAATTGATTGTTTCTGCTATGTAATACCTCTCAAACATTATTAGCCTGGAGATCAAAATAACATGCAAGGAAGTTGTAGCATGTGGGCTCTTTAATACAGATCTTGGAGGGAGGGGAAGGACATCGGTAGGTCAGTATGACATCTCCGCTCACTTGTGATACATTTCGGTGTCATTTGCCAGCTCAGGAATGTTGCTGTGACCTGGATTTTAATGACATTCTCAGTCTGAGGTCTGTGTGAAACAGGCAGATCATTATGAATATATATGTATCGCCTACTTTCTGCCTCCTTAACCTCCTCCCTGACTATAATAATTTAATTCTTTACCCACAGCAACATACACACACACACACACTTATCCATACATGTATCTGGAGTCAATTAGCATTACATAGTTCTGCTGAATAAATGTATAATAAATTATATTTATATTTGATTTACATTCTCCAGCGCGGGAAATGGTACCCAAAAAATGCTGGAAAAATGTAAAGTAACAGTCTGCCATGTTCGTAACCTTGAGTGACGTTAATGCCATGTTTTAATGGCACGTTTGTCCCTCATTTGCCCCTCATTTGCATATTCCCTACATAACAGAGCGTCCATAAGAGCACAGTACATGTCGCAGTAAGACATTTAAAAGGACTTTCGTTCCAATATATGAGCTGCTTGCTCAGTATCTGCATGAAGAGGGTGACTTGCTTTAGAAGGGTTTCAGAATGCAGAATATTTTAATCATGGCTCAGATAAAAAAATAATAACTAGAAGATTTATTTCCACGAGAAAATGCGAAGTGTGTTTGGAGACCCAAACTTAGATTTTATGGGCAAAAATAAAACCTTTTGTAGGCCTTTTTGTCCATCCTCGGCATCCGTATACGTGAAATCGGTGGCTATCCCTCTGTCAGACAATTTAACGGTCTCTCGACCATTCTCTCTCTCTCTCATGTTTCAGGGGTCTCTCAACCATTTTTAAAATGATCATTGCTCGGCCCCTGCTTCACCAATCACAAAGTTATAAACAGGTGCACTACGGATATTAATGGCTGTTTTGACGTTGGAGCGATTCCAAAATTCAGCTTGAGATCAGAGGAGAAGCGGCACCTATTTTGGCTATGAAGAGAATAATAAAAGAAAACTTAAGAACAGTAGAAATCAATGATAATATAACAAAACTGCAGCTCAGCACAACTATGTGGGTATTTGTTTTTTTCCTGTTTTAATGGTGAAGTTCTTTGATCACATGTTAATTCAGTTCACAGTTGTTTACCTATTTTAATTAATGTGCTCGCTCAAGCACACATCAGCCAGAGGCCTACTGTTCTTACGTTTTTTGGTCTTTATTCCGTTCACCCGTTTTTCTGCCTGCTACTCCTCCCAGGGCTTTTGAGATAGTGACACCGTTCCAACTCTGACACATTGGGACCGATCTGGAATAACGGGCTTGTTCACAGCTTTTTGATACGTCTTTTTGTTCATTCGTTAATCCCGTTTTTCCGGTGAAAAAATGTTGCAAAAGTATTGCCGCCCTAAAATCCTCAAATTTCAGATAGTCCTGCTCGGACACGCTTCGTCCGAAACCCACCAAACTTCATGTGATACCTCAGGCCAACGTCCCTGACACACAAACGCGGTCGGTGATGACCTGCACTCGTCTTTTCCTTTTCTTTAGCTCATCCCTTTTTTCCCATTTACTTCCATTCATTTTTAACCCCATTGAAATGAATGCAGTTTCAGAAGAAGAAACTTTTAGTCTCCATACAGTGACCAAGCCTTATGAAACTTCATATGAGACCTCAGGCCACGCCCCCAAAGACTCTCCTGTTTAAACTAAACTATATGGCCAAAAGTATTGGGGGACACCTGTTTAAACTGAACAATATGACCAAAAGTATTGGAACAGAGCTGTTTCTGGGTGGTTGCTAAGGCATGAAAAGCAGTTGCTATGAAGATCGACTGTTGCATTTGAGGAAGCACACTGCATTTTCTTTGCGGAAATGCAGTCTAGTTGTTGCTGCAATTTCACTGTTTGCTTCTCTTCTATTCTTTTCTCTCCTCTACACTTTCTATTTTCATCTCTTTCCTCTCTTCTTTTCTTTTTTTGTCTCCTCTCTTCTTTTTTCTTATCTTTTCTCTTCTCTTCTCCTCTCCTCTATTCTCCTTTTTTCTCTTCTCTTTACCTCTCTTCTCTTCTTTTTTCTCGTCTCCTCTTCTCTTCACCTCTTATCTTCTATTCATATCACCTCTCTTTACCTCTCTTCTCTTTTCTTCTCTTTACCTCTCTTCTCTTCTCTTTACCTCTCTTTTCTTCACCTCTCTTCTCTTCTTTTTTTGTCTCTTCTCTTCTCTTCTCAACGCAGCATGTGCATTTTGGCACCCGAGCTTGGTCATTAATTATTAACAACACTATTAACATTAACACATAATAATAATAATGATATAAAATGATCTCAGTCACATGTGGATTCTGATTGGCTCTTACCTGTGGCACAAAAACACCACAGTGGTGAAGAGACTCAGCTAATCACCGCTATAGTGGCTTCATGAATAGGCTTTAATTTTGCGTGGTGTGCTTCAGTCACCGCTGCACTTTATGAATCTGCAACAAAAAGCTGCCAACTGATTCAAATCATGACAAAAATCTCTTCTACTAACAAACACTACCGTGGTACACGTGTCTCCCCTGTCTCCCCCTGTCTCCCCCTGTCTCTATGGGCCTGTCTGTCTGTTCCTCTTTCTGCAGGCGGCCTGTAAGGCGTCTGTTGTGTTCTGTCACTACTGCGTGATGAGCAATTTCTCCTGGCTGTTGGTGGAGGCCTTGTATCTGAACTCCCTGCTGCTCTCCGCCTTCCCTCGCAGCCGCCGCTGTCTCTGGGGCTTTGCTCTGCTGGGCTGGGGTGAGACGCCGCCGCCGTCTCTGCAGGGACACTATCAGCACCACTTCAGCAGCCTCTTCACCTCATCATCGCCTCTTCATCCTTATCAGGAAATATGAGCGTGTTTGTGTGCCTGTCAAACGAGATAACCCTGCACAATATGACAAGAAAACCAGCACAAAGAAATACAGCATAGAAAAGAGCACCTCCAAGTGAGGACAAAGACTCATATAAAACTTAAAGGAACATGGCCCCCACCGAGAATTAAACACAAACATACGTATATATACACACACACACAGCCACGAAGAAAATAAGAGACCACATCATGTATTTTTCTGGTTATTGCTTTTGTAATGTGTGGGAGTGTGTGCAGATCACTATTGTTTTATACACTACTGGTCACACTGGATTCAAAATGTTTGGAGGATATTTATTAAATAATACATAAATATTTATTATACTTAGGAAATGTTAAACTACACTCTTACATTATTTTACAACTGCAGCAATTAAAAAAGTGATATTAAGAGCAGAGTGTGTGTGTGTGTGTGTGTGTGTGTGTATGTGTGTGTGTGTGTGAGAGAGACTCTGTTTCATCCATCAGAAACTGAATCAGGAGTGAAGCACACACACACACACACACACACACACACACACACTACTGCACTCACAACAGATATGGAGGCATTTCTTATTTTTACACACACACTGCAGTAGTTCAGAAAAGAATAGCAACCTGTGCATTTACACACATATACACACACACACACACACACACACACACACACACTGCTGCAAACTGTACAGTGAACAGAAAAAGGGGAAATGTGGTCTCTTACTTTTTTCCACGGCTGTATATATAAACACACACACACACACGCACAAAGCTCTTAAAACTATTACTAAACCAAAAACACCCTGTTGAACCCAGACAGCGATCTCCAACGGTATCTAGAAGAAGGAAAAGAAAAGACGAAGGTCTAGTTTGTGGACACCAACCTTTTTAGCATTCACTCCACTTTCCTTGTTTCTGGGACTAAAGAAGTAAGTTTTTGTAGATTTCACCTTCATTACTTTCAGACAGAAAACCCTGTTCCTCTTAAAACATTCGGATTGCTTTGAACTAACGGGTCATGATTATTAAAGTTAACCTCCGTCAGCGTGACGAACTCGACTGTTCTCTCTTATTTCGTGCACAAACATCTTTTTAGAGTCATAATTGAAGCACCGTTGGGTTACTGAAATATTTCTGGTTATTTCTTCTGCTCTTCTATTCTACTTAATGATCGGTCTTAATGTCTCTCTCTCCCTCTCTCCTCCTCTTTCTCTCTGTTTCTTCTCTCTCTCCCTCTATCTGCCATTCTCTCTCTCCTTCTTTTTCTCTATCTCTACTTCTCACATTTTCTCTCCCTCTCTCTGTCTTTCTCTGTCCATCTCTCCGTTTTTTCTCTCTGCTTTCGCCATATTTTTCCTCTCTCCCTCCCTCTCTCTTTTTCTTCTACTCGCTCTCCACTTTCTCTCCCTTTACTCTATCATTTTCTCTTCCCCTCTTTTCTCTCTCTCTCTCTGTCTCTCTGTCTCTCTGTCTCTCTCTCTCTCAGGAGTTCCGATGGTGTGTATCATTCTCTGGGTCGCTTCACGAGTGTATTTTGAAGACACAGAGTGAGTGTCTTCCATCATTATTAAAAGTGAAGAACGTCTTTGAAAACGTATTAAAGAAAGTGTGTTGAGAGAGAACTGTAATGGCTACATTATGGTTTCATTCTTTGTTCCCAGCATTTTTTCTCGCATTTTCCAGGTTTTTAGTGATGCAGTGATGTTCTGCTGCTCATTGGGTGGCCATGTTTAAACCCCCAGTGTGAACCACACTACTTTTTCCACCTATTTTGGTCAGCGATTTCATACACTTAGGCTTCATCAGTTCACATGAAGCTTGGCGTGCTTGTAGCCCCACATCGCTGATACTTACTGTGAACTATAAAAATGCAAAAACACAGGGAGCCATGTCCAACAACACCAGGGCTGGTATCCACCAAGCTGGGCCCTAAACCTCATCCACAACTTTTATCAAATTTACTGGATGAGGTTTGAGGAGGTTGAGGAACATTTGGTATTTTTACAGGGGCCTTTTTGGGTGACTATTGACTTGATTGTGATTATTAGCAACATGAGCCTCAGTTCAGTTCTAACTCAATAAGCCAATTTTGGACAACAAACATTATCTTGGCTGATGGACTTCAAGTGATAAATTGTACATTTGAATATTTGGCCAAACTATGTGAGCTTCTTCATAATCCCACACCTCATATCCACATAAGAACTAAAGGTGTTTTTTTCTATATCATCACTCAAAGAACACTTTGAGGCACCTTTGTAAGACTGTATGAATTTCAATGTGTTTTTCAGGTGCTGGGACATTAATGAAGATTCTCCTTATTGGTGGATTATCAAAGGACCTATTGTCGTATCCATAGGGGTAAGATGACATATACACACACACACATACAGACACAAATATGAATACACAACATCATTATGTGAACTGGATTTATGCTGTTTCCCATATGAACAGATCAACTTCCTGCTGTTCATGAACATCTTAAGGATTCTGGTCCAGAAGCTGAACCCGCGCCTCATCCAGTTCAACAACTCTGCCCAGTACAGGTAGGGAGCTTCCACACACACATTTCATCCACACAAATGATATCAGTGATTCAGTCTTTGCGGCACTAAAGAACTGGTTGCTCTTTGCATACATTTCCACACGATCTATAAACTAAACAAATCCCTCTGAACCCTGACTTTCCATGAGATTGTTCCATCTGGGCTGGATTACATCTGGCATTCCTTCTCAATTTCAGAGAATGCCACAATTCAATAGCTGTTAACTTTATCTCAGCCTCATTTTTGGCTCCTACACCCCTGAATGCACTCTAGAGTACACACACACACACACACACACACACACACACACAATACACATACATATACAAAGTGTGATCACTTGTAATTCTGCAAAGGCCTGTATGTTTGTATTTTTATTTTATTTTCTCCGAGGTCCACTTAAGACATTTATGAGCTTAGAACCATAATTTTAACTTCACTTTACCTTACTTTACCTTACCTTTACCTTACCTTACCTTTCACTTTATCTGGGTTTTGGTACTGTGCCTTTAAGACTGAGGAACAGTTCTCCAGGCTTCCTGAAGGACTTTCAGAGACTCTCATTTCCAGTCCAGTCCCTGAACCTGACCAGT
>JBBPCY010071732.1:0-11639 GCA_037974405.1 Brachyalestes nurse | reverse complement strand
ACTTGGTACTTGCAGTGGAACAGGACTTCTGGTAGGAAGAGGGTCAAGGCTGCGTAAAGTACAGGGGGAGAGAGAGATCAAGAGAACACCAGACAGACAAACTTGAGTTTCTTTCTACTTCTCTGAGTTTTCTGTCAGGTGTGATACGTTTTCTTTTTTCAGGAGCCAGCCGTATCGCTGTATCCTGTCGGTGAACCCGCAGTGACTCTGAGGTCTGCTCACTATTTATACTCACTACACACACACACACACAACCAATCATACAACGCAGACAATCTGAGTGTAATTCCTACACATGCAAGACAGGTGGACATGTCATTGGGCCCCCTCCCTCCTTCACGGTGAACTCAGAGGGAATCCCCGGTGCCTAACAACCACACATACGTCATACTTACGTGTCCCGCGTCACTTCCCCCTAATACTCAGGGGACGGGCTGTGTTGCGAACCTGATCGAGACGGCCCGGACATGATAATCTTTAGTTTTTGAAATTAATGTGCAGTGAAGTGAAGTGGTTGTGCCTTTCAAGAACATTTCAGTGATTTCATAAACATGTAAATATCAAAAAGTGTGCTGAAATTGTCTGTGATAAACAGATGCAACAAACAGAGTTTAGGAAAGGACCATTAAAAAAAGAAAAGCTTTAATAAGCTGTCTATTGCTGTGGACATGCCTTGCTGGAAGGAGGGCACCAGGCAGCTCATGTGGCAGAGCTTGTTGCTACTGATCTGAAAGCCATGGTGGATGCAATGCTCACGCTAGACAGAAATAAGACCCCTTCTTGTTTTAGAGCTAGAGACTGTTGCTGATGCATCATCTGTTGATGATGGGCATCCACAAGAAGCACAAAAACATTGCATTTCTTCCATATTTTAAAGTCCAGTTTCTCTTTATTTGTTTAATGTACTGGTGAAAAAAACATGAAAAAGAGATTTTTTAAATATTTTTGTACAGACAGATCAGACTCCTAAAAAGTTACATTTATATAAAGGTTACAGGTATTTTCTCTTTGAAATAGCCTTCATGCTATGCTTAAAATATGCATGCTTAGTTAATTTCAGTACCAATGTATAGCTCTGTGCAAGATTTTGTGGGCTTTATGCTTTATGTCTATATGCTGTTTTGATATTAAATGCTCCTTTCACTGTCCCAGTCACCCATATCCACTAGCAGGGAGAGAGAGGAGAGAGGAGAGAGAGGGAGGGAGGGAGGGAGGGAGGGAGGGTCCAAAATAGAGAATAAAATACACAGACAGAACAGAGAGAGCATGTGCTATCAGAAAAAGCGTATGTTCACATTTCACATGACACACTATGGACTGTGGTGAGGCACTAGGCTACATCATACACCAATTACAGGGAGGAGCCCTCCAGGTACTGAGAAAGAAAAAAGGTAACAGGATAAAACCAAAGCAGTCTGTGAAGCTCAAGATACCTTAAGGTGTCAGGTCTGCAAGTGTGTATATACACATCCTATGGCTCACTGGGCAGTTACATTTTTGGCCGCTAGGTGACAGTAACCACTAGAGTAACTGAACAGGAGAAGAGAACTTAGTGTTTTGGAAAGCCAGCAAGAATGCTTTGCAGGTTTCTGAAGCTACAATGTGTAATGTTTTTATGAATGGAACCTTATTGAATTTGAACCTTAATTACCACAGAATTTTGTGAAATACCACATAATGTTGCTTTAAAAGGACATTATGTTGGTTTTGAAAAAAAGTATTGTCTTGTTTTTAGAAAGGACATTGTGTTCTTTCAAGAAAGTGCATTGTATTATTTTTAGAAAAGAAAATGGCACTATTTTTCTGTTATACACACATAAACCTTTACATACATACATATTTACCCACACACAAATAGATAATGACACATAAAACACTTATGCACAAACACTAAGCTATTGTAAGCTAAAATAGTATTTCCACATCAATAAAGTCTTTTGTGTTGTTAAGCAGAACATGAAGCGTCCTTCCGGGAATACACTGCTGTTTTTTCTACTGCTGTATTTTAGGTACTTAACTTCTGCCTGCAGTGCCTAGTAGTGGATTTATTAGTTGACTAGTAAGCTAGATTATGCGACCTCTATTGTACATGCTCTGAATTGACACAATGCCAGCATCACCCATCCAGGCCCAGAATAAAGCAGATGAGTAAAATCCTCCTACCTATAGAGATGAAGCGAAAGGTCCTCAGGAAACATCAGTGTCTGAGGTCTGCAAACACAAACACACAAAAGCAAACTGAATATTTATGAAGGCTGCACCCCCACCCTCACAGCACCACTCAAACCCACATACACACACTTTTTACCTCAGATCATCTGAGGCATGGGCAAATAGACACACATACGCAAGAGCAATGCTTGTTTTCCCTGACTTTTGTTTTGTGAGCTTCTCAGAACAAGTTCATGTTTACACGATTGCAAGAAGAAAGGGCTTTGGTCATTGTTTACTTTTTTTGCTTCTGTGTGCCACTTTTGGGTTTACAGAGGAAGAGAAATGAAAGGAAAGCAGTCTGACTATATGGCAACCGGAAAGCTGCAGGAAACAAGCTGAATTATATATACACTCCTGATAGTAGCAGACACTCTCTGATATGTTCCACAATAGAGGAAAAAATTTGAAGAAATAGAACTGAAACCAATGATATCTTAATTGAATCTGACTTTATAGATTCTTTAAATTCTTTAAATTCAGATTATGGTTCTGACAAAATTCTGCCTAAGCCCTCTGTAGTCCCACAATATTCTGTCATACCCTGACTGTAGACTGAGAGAACTGTCTAAACATGATTATAGGTCAATAAGGTTTTTTTTCTGAACTCATCCGAAACCTGCAAAATTTCCCCAAAGACACTTAACTGTGACCAAATTTGGTAAAAAAAAAAGGTTGTAGTGCACTGTAACAAGCACAATAGACACAGCAGTATAACCTAAAACACAAAAAATAAACAAAGAACTAAACATACAACACTGAAAACAGAAACCCAATAAAATAAGGTTCAAAATATCAAAATAATTTTTTTTCTGAACATGACTTTGGCCAACATAATTCTTTCTGACTCTGACTAGCTCAACAAATGTTGCCTCTCCCTGACAATTCTGGCAAAATTTGACTGTTGTTGAATAAAATGTGACTCAACATAACTATAGTATTACAAAATTCTGAACAAAATTCTGAAAAAATCAGAACCCAATTATTATTTAACACACTTTGTCTGAAACAAACTAAACCAAACCCTTATACAAACCCTGTAGACAGGATGGCATAGCAAAGGTTTTATCTGCAGGCCAATCCCATGCACTTAAACAGCTGTGAGAGCTGGCCGGCATTACATCATTATTAGTGCGATACAAATGTAGGATATGGGGGTATGAAATGATCAGCCTAATGCACCGTAATGGAGGATAAAACTAGTAACCTAATTGAAGGCCAAAGATTCTCTGTAACTGCATGAGTAAAATAGCATTGGAGCGAGAGAGTGAGAGTGAGGGAGATCATGAGGCAGTGCAGATGGACACTGCACAGCTACTACACATGATATATTTCTAAGAACAGCCTCACTCCAACTGAAAAGAATCAAAGCACATGACCGTTAAATGCTGGTACAGTGCATTTAAGCATTTAATATGAATAACCTAGTGGCAGAGAGGGGCCTCACAGTCTTTTAATCCTAGTGTCCTCCTTAGGGATGGTTCTTCCTAATGATGATTACATAAAAATGATTAATAATAACAAAGGTGAACAGGTGCATTGGAGCGTGTCCTTATTATTACAAAAACAGGCATGAAATTAAACCATAGTGACTTGACCTTTCAAATCTAGGGAGTTTAGTGCTGAAGGAAATAGATGCCACCCTTTGCACAATGCACATTCCCTTGTATATAATCCCAATTACAGCTTAAAACTGCTGTCACATGGATCACGTCTCCTTGGGTTATATGTAATCTGAAGGCAGCTCATGTTTTACACTATGGAACAGTTGTCCACCATAGTCGAGTGTAGGATATTCATTAGAAGTCCCCTAAAGTACCTCACCATGAGACATACCCTAGACCATATTCAGTTGCTCATTACAGAGCAGGCACACTAAAATGTCACATCCCAAGACAATCTAGAGTTATTCACAATGAGGCATCCCCTAGACTATCTACAATATCCTAGAATAGGATACATCCTACAGTAGATTACAACAGGACATCCTCCACTATGGAGCTCATTATAATACAACCCTCACATCAGTGATTACCAACCTTACATCTGCAGATCTGCAACCTACAGAGGTTAGTTTCAACCTGGACCTACCATGCTGAAGTTACACACATGGGACGGATGTAACAGATTGTTTCTGGAACTACATTTGTGCGGTCCAACATACTATAGGATATCCTCCAGAAGTAAGGATCTGCTCCTTAGACTACAATAGCCAACATTGCAGTTACTTACCATACCACATGCTGTACACCTACAGTAGCTTACTACAGTCCCATACTATATAGGATAGTTAGATATTAGACTAATCTATACAAAGATAGCATTCCCAGAGTCTTGTAAACTGTGCAGTTCTTCACAATGACTGCATTTTGTCAACTGCCTGTAGGGCAAATTGGTGATAATAAAGTAGGTAAACATGCTGATTAAAATCTCTCTCTTGCTCTTTTTTCTCTCTCTTTCTCTGTGCCTGCAGGTAAACTCTTATAAAACTTGCTGGCATCTTGTCAACACTTTGTTATCTGATTATCGTCATTTGGGGTTCTTTGCTTCCCTGGAGCATCCGAGGGCTTTCTGTAAATAGCAATTTGACCTTTTGTTCATATGTCTGACACAGATCCCATTGGGCACTGGCGTTTCTAACCTGCTGTTCCACTGGTGGGTCTTTCATGACCTTCATGGAGCCAGTGTAATGCTGGAAGACTGTAAGGGACAGCGTCCCTGTGCAGTTTTCCACAGATGCTTCCATTATCTACTTTGAAATACAAGAAAAAAATATATATATATGAACATTTACACTTATGAGATATGCCAGCCATAATACGTCTCATTCATGAATTAATTTGTTCATTCATAATTAGTGGTAGTTGGCATCATTTTAATGCAGCCGTAAAATAAATCGTTATAATTTAATGATTAAAGACAACGTGCCACCTTGGAAAACTCCTTGATGCAACTCCTAGAAGCCTTGATGCAACTTCAGAGGAGCTCATATCACATCAGTGCCGTACACCCAGCTGTTCTGGCCCTGCAGTAAATCCTAGGCAACTAGGTCTTCCTTTAATGAGGACTACCTCATCCTGCAAACTACAGCAATTACCTCATCTGGTGCACAGAAGAACATTTATGTTTAAACACTAGGTTTGAAACTTTATTACACCGTTTATTACACAGTTGTTGCTCTATTAACACTTAACACAATTTTATTTCATGGTGATCTAATACCAAAATAATTTCTCATAGATATGGCAGGATGGTTGTAGAAACTAAGCCAATGTGTGACTAGAGTGGGTGAGGACAGTACACTGTCCAGTTTACTCAGAAGAGATATTCTTATGAAAAGAAAGCCTAGATTCGAAATAATAGCATGGCAGGTGTGTATCTGAAAACAAGGTGAGATTTAGTTCCATTTTACAGCCCATAGTATGTCATACAGTTTCCTAAACCATGTCCACAAGACTGCTCCACTTTAATGACGATAATGACACCTAAATACTCGCATAGTGTTTGACATTTTACACATTGTTGCATTTTAATGCGATTTAGTCACCTCCAGTTCCAAATATATCTGTGTATCACGTGACAGTCCCACCATTTTTGGAGGGTGAAGGCATCTTCAGTACCACTATAATACTTGCCTGTGACCACAAATGTGCAGGTTCAAACCCCCACTTTCTACCATTGTGCCCTTGAGCAAGACACTTAACCCTCAGTTGCTCCAAGGGGACTGTCCCTGTAACTAATGATTGTAAGTCGCTTCAGAAAAGGGCGTCTGCCAAATGCCCCTTTACCTTTACTACTAGGATATGTTCCATGTTGTAACTACTAGATCTGGTGTGCACCCTCCTAACACCTCGGGGAGCTATAGTAATCAGTATGGTTCCAATTATGCATCTCCTGTTTATGGAACTATAAAAGGACTTGTACAGACACTAAGTGGTACTGGTTAGAGGAAGCAACATTCAATTTTTTCATGCTGAAGGGCCATAAGACACCAAACGACTAAATCCTAGTCAAGCACAATAGTCATTTTCAAGAAAAATGTGGTTCCAAGAATGGTAAGGCTGATGCACAGTGAAGAATGCATGTGCAGGAAGAGGATCCAGAAGAAGCACCTGGACTTATGCTTTGTACCTCACCTTTGATATTCCTGATTCCTGATTTACTTTTGCTCTGTGTTTGGATTTTGTACCAGGCCTTAACTGTATGCTGATTCTTGCCCAGCTCTGACCTCGCCTGTTTTCTGGACTGTGCTGTTGGACTTCCTCTGTCATCCCTATTTGCCAAAGCTTGACCCTGAACTGTTTTGACAGTGTTAATGTCTTGTACATGAGTAAACTTCATTTCACAATTGAGTCCTCATCTGAGCAATCTTTATACATGAGAATGCTTAAAATGCATGAAAGCAAATGTGACAAGGCCTGTATTATGCACATAAAACATGCTAACATCATAATTGAGACTTTATTATGCAAATGACAACATGCTAGAACGATGCACTTGGCAGATAGTATTATAATATAGCTTGTATTATACTGGCAATAACATTGTAGACATGCCATGCATCTTTACAATTCATGTATATGCAAAGAATATGTGAAAGGTAGTGCTACAGTTAGTACTATGCAGATGTTAGCATACTAGTATTATGACTTTGTTTGTGCAGGTGATAACATGACATCATATCATGTTATACTTTATATATTACTCTGTAAAATGTACTGTCTTTTGCTATATATATTTTATGTTATGCTGGCTTGTATAACATGCTAAGAGGCTATTTATAGCTTTGTTTATGCTGCCATAGTCATTCCTGAGCTCCGTGGCTGTACATTTTTGGAGCTACATACCATGCATTGGAGGTAAATGTCCAGTCAACCATGCATGCTGCTTGAATGACGCTTGAATGAATCCGTATGTTAGTCCACCAAGAACAGAAGAATGACCCAGTCCTGACTCCCTAGGAAAGTAGCCAAATGCAACCAGCTAGCTGTAGATGGCACTGCACTGATTTGAGCCAAGCTGTAGGGCACACGTTTGATGGTCTCTGGATTTACTTGCATGTCTTGTGTGGGCCATATACAGAAGTCTCACAGTGTTCTGGTGTGTTCATCTACTAACCTTGCCTCAATTTTGATTAAACTGTAATCCTCATTGTAATTGTTTTTTTCTTGCAATTTTACATTCTCTGCTATAGTTTGCATAAGAACTACAATAGACCTAAATCAAATATATATTATACAATAGGTCTATTTTGTGGAAATGGATGTCTAACATGTAATTATGATGTTAACTGTTTTGCCAACTGATTGTTGCTAAAAGCATTGAAAATGTCCACTTGCACAAACTATTTTCCCAATATGTCAATACTGAGTACTCCTAACCAGAGATGATACTGCTACCATGCTATTAGTGTCCATGAAGTAACCTGGCCACCCCACCTTCTCAACCCCAGTTTAACCAACTGTTACAAAAGAGAGGTCATAAGCTGGACACTGAAAGATGGTTCTAGGTTTTGCTTGCCATCCCACTTAGTATTTTGCCTGAGCTGAAAAGACGATAGTTCAGCTATTAGCAAGTGTAAGTGCATTTTCAGTCGCGGGGAAAAGCTTTTTTAGTACACAGGATGCTGCACAATAAAGGCAAATAGTGCTTTCATCTTAACTGAAAAGGAGCTGGACATCAGAGTTTAAGTATGCGCTCATAAAAAAACACTGCACATCAATGCCACATTTGCTCCAGTTGACCAGTTAAGTGACTGCGCTGGCCAGAAGAAATGATTTCTCCCCCTTCATTTATCCCCCCATTTCATGGCTTCTTTTTTCATTTGCAGAAAACCAACAGGACTATGTTTCTGTTTTTGTGCCAGCTATTTGAAGTCATATGCTCAAAGGACGGTCTACTAAAATTCAATTTATCGCTGTTGAAAAAAAAAAATAAATAACAGCATGGCTTTAGAAGTCGGCTTCACAAGAGACGAGTTCACAATGAGTTCCAGCGGCAGGGCTTTGTCTCCACTATATCGAGCGGTGCATTTAGCGGGTGTTTTCACTTGGGGATTTCTTCAAGCTCCTTAAACTGAGTACTCTTTAATTAGGGCTTTATTTGAGCACATTTCAAACAGTACAAATAGCCATGGGGCTGGGTCCCTTAACGTTGGATAGCTGGCCAGCAGATGCAGCTAGTGTTAGCTGCTACCACCAGCCATTGTCAGTTCCACAGATGGAGCAATGGAACATTCAGTAAATAACAGGGCCTTGAGATGAACTTCAGGCTAGAAGAGATCAACACCAAATCTGTTATTCGTGCTGAGGGCCTGAGTGCCTAAACCTATTGAAGCCTCATTGTTACGCTAGTGCTGAATAATCATCTGGCCTAGTGAGCCACTAAGATTCTTTCCATCTGATTTAATGTATGATATTTATTCACCACTGTTCATCAGTTTTTAAAGAGGAATGTCTTATGGATGAGAACTAATTTGCCAGTTCCCCTCTCGAATCTGCCAACATTCCTATAAAACAGTAAAAAACTAAGATGTAAAATAATACATCAAATAGTAGATTACCATAATTTTAGATGTCATTTATGAGTGTACCTTTAAAAAAACACAATGTAGAAACCTGTCTGCTTCTCAAAACTCTTGTGCTGGAAAATAGTGCTCAGAGTTCAGTGCATCAATATCTCAGTTCACCATTTATTTGCTCCTGGCAGTTTGCATGTTTTTTTTTTTTATGTGTGAGAGCCAGATGACTAAAGATTTGATAGCCAGTGAGTGGTGAGGTGCTAATTTCCAAAGCCTTACGTGAACCCTGCAACATTATTGTCATAACTATGTCATAAATTGTCATAACATGTCATAGCTGATGTCACACATCAGTACGCCAGACACATCATTGTATACCACATGCTAAAGTTATGCCACAAGCCTGCCATAACTGATGCCATATGCTGTCATTTTTACAGCATTTCACAGCTTTAAATTGGCCCTTGAACTGTCACAACACGACACTTTTATATGACATCATCTATGACAAATCAATAGTATGGTTATAAAAAATAATTGTATCAATCAACTGTATGCAAAAGTTTTGAAATGATATTTGCTATTTTTTTAGTGAAAAAAGCGAAAGTCATGCACATTTTAATGCAAAATTACTGGATTTTATATTTTACTAGTTTCCCAATATGTTAAACTTATCAAATAAATAGGAAGTATGCATTAAAACAAGTACAAGTCTCTTGTACAAAATTTTGGCATATGCTTGGGGAAAACACCAACTGCCAATTGAAGAACCATTTTGGAGCTTCTGTTTTAAAGACTGTAATGATGACTGTGTTGGGGGGCCCTCCTTAATGAGACAGCCATTGGGCTGCTGAACTATTAATCCATTTTTGACCATATCATGGGGTTGCAAAGTAAGCACCACTGTGGTCTTTGATAGGTAAGTGGAGAATAGAGCTGGCTCAGTGATTCGGTGGCTGTCTTTCTGCTGAAGCATATTTTATTTAACCGTACCCCTGACCTCAGCAACAACATATTTGTTCAGCAAGCAAAACACAATGCCCAGGACAATGGAGGGTGGTCAACTGAGCAAGTGATGTTCTCCCAAAATGTTTCACTTTGGGTTTTTGGGCTCTAAAAGCCTCCTTATTCATCCTGGGCCAAAGTGGTCAAAACTGTCTGTCAGAGGAGGAGCAGAGGCCAGAGACAAAAAGGCTGAAAGACAGTTTTGTTTTACCAGTTTTGACAATTTTGTTGATTTATGAATCATATAAGGTCTATGTCCTGTCATGGTCTTGGTCCTTCTGTACTTCTGAAAAGGGTTAACTCAGTCTTTTAGTAACCCCAAAGAACATTGCAAAATACAAATACTTTTTTAAAAGTGTGAAGAATATGACAGAGATATGGTGTTATTCTAAATAAAGGTTTCTCCTAGAACCTTCTAACCAAGCTAGGAACCACTACAGAACCATTTAGCTTTAAAAGACAGTACAGTTAACCACAGCAGAAATACGGAATGATACAGTTATCACAAATAATTGCATAACAAGAAGGATTCTCAGCCAGTCACACTATGCAATCAGAAAAAAAGGTTTTACATAAAAAATTTTGTACAACATTTTGCTAACACAGAATACAGAAAATATAGTTCACCTTAGAGCAGATTCTGAAGAAGAGAACAACTGCAAGTCTGCACCAAAAACCTGTCACCGCCTCTAAGTGAACTTTTCAGTGCTGTAATGGTGGAATGACAAACTTAACATTAATCACACTGGAGAAATGTACAGAAAGTTGAAAGAGAATGGGGATTTTAAACCAATGCCCGTGTTAAAAAAAAACTGTGTGATTGTGTTGACTGTTGCCAGCCATTTTAATTTTGTCTGTGTGTTATTTTGTATATTCATTACAAATCCATTACATTCATTACTGAAAGGATTACAGACATTACTTTCTAGACACACATCTTTTTCAGATATCGCCTCATAAATTCCCAATTTTCCAACTTCCTTTTTTCCAATAGCACATGCTAAAACGCTGTTCTGGCAAGAGCTAGGGTCCAGGTGTGTGTCTGTAAACAGAGAGTAAGCCAGTGTTTATGTCTGTGGCTAGAACAGAGAAGATCTCAGTAATCCCTGGTGGAAATGATTGCTTTTTTGCTGCCCCCGCCTCCTTCGCCGATCAATAACTCAGCTAGGACGCTCAGAGTGTACACAAGAGCAACACATTAGCCATTCTCATCCACTCCCAGATCCTGTTTATGGATTCCATATGTCATCTGTGACATTCTCTCATGAAGCATCGCTCCTTACTGGGTACGCCCTGCAAGATTAATGAAGTTCGACATCCATTGTAGTAATTTTTTCTTAAGCAAATAGTCTTCCCTCAATGCCCACCCCGCACTTTCATTACATACATATGCATCTCTCTGAAGCCAATCAAGCCTCCTCTACCATAACCATTCTGTCGTGATGCCAGAATGTATGTTGTTAGGCCCTCGATTTTTGACTAGCCGCATCAGAAAAGAATAGAAAGGAAAGGAAGAAACCGAGAAAGACCCCTCCTCCCCTCCCCCCAAGGATCAAGGAGAAATTACAGTGCCCAGAACAGAACATGCTTGGTAAGCTGCAGCAACTCGATCTCACAACTTTTCGTGCAGCCATCACGAAATACAGTTTAATCAAAATATGTGCTGCAGTCGTGATTTCGTGCTAGGACAACGCTTCACTTTTTTGTGCTAGGACAACACTTCACCATCCTATGTATTTTAATGCGCAGTGCTAACTGTATCAGTGCTAACTGGTAAGGTTAGGTTAAGGGTCAGGGTTAGATTTAGGGTTAGATTTAGGGTTAGGGACTTTCCCCGTCTCACAGCATTTCAACCTGTTTTAACCGCTTTGCAAACAAATACGATAAGGAATCAACTCATTAT
>JBBPCY010071731.1:0-11640 GCA_037974405.1 Brachyalestes nurse | reverse complement strand
GGGACCCCTGGTTCCACCACCAAAAAAAAAATTGTAAAAAAAAATTTATCTTTTATCTTATCCTTTGGATTACACCAAAATGCATTCTCGTTACGATAACAAGACAAGCCCCTGTGATAGATTCCTATTAGATTAAACTAAAGATCAAATCAGTTATTATAAATTATATAAATGAAATTAATTCCAAGAAAGGTGAGGTTTATGTGGTAATTATTGAGAAGCCCACTGGACAAGTGGTCCTTGTGCTTTCCTTGCTTTAACACACACATTTCAACTCAGTAAGGGGTTGTTATCAAGCTGATTAGTTGGATCTGGCACAGTTGGTGCAGTAAAATGCCAGACAGCATGCCTCCAGTCACTTTTAGATGATAGAGAATGGCTAGCACTACATCAAGTGGAGCTACAAGGAAAGGGTATCTAATAAAATTGTCATAGTCCAGTGTATGCAGCCCACAACACAGTGCAGGACGATGTAGGATAAGGAGAGTTGGAGCACATTAAGCACACGAGGGTTAAGCGCCTCGTTCGTGCTTATCCAACCCGCTAATGCCTGAAAAAATCTCATCCCTGCTGAATTCATCCCACAACAGTTGAGCCAGTTGAGCTAATTAGCATCTCCTTGTGAATAATGCCTCTGTTTACTGTCTGTTGCTTTCCCGAAGCAACTGTTATGTTGTAGTCAGAAACAGTGGGTATGCTTTGAAGAGCTTCAAGCAAGACGTGCCAAGCTAGTACACAAAGTAATTATAACACTTAGCTATTTAAATAAATACCATTCACTCCAGCAGTAGATTGTTAGAATGTCTGTGAAATACTTTCACATTTTATTTATGGTAGCCATAAAATAGAATGTTTAGAGGCCCCCCGGCTGAACTAGGACTTTCTTTTTGTTATGTTAATAGAATATGTTCCAATAAAAATGTGTATGATTTACAAAACTGGTCACAAAGTGGGTTGTCATCTTTGTTCACCTAAACACTCATCCCTCATTGCTCGCTAGCAGCTCAACACAGGATCACATTATTTAATACGCTATTTCGTGCTAACTGTGTCCAAGGAATGAGAACAGAATATTTGAATATCAGAATGTCCTTAACGGGATTTTACCTTTGGCTTGATGGCAGAATACAAAGCCAGGCAAAGGTGTCGCTTTTGATATGATATCTTGGATATACTTTATTTTGCTAGTTCCCTATCGTTTATCTACAGATGTTTTCATTGATAACAAACGGAGGAAACTCCTTGGATCACCAACAGCATTATGTTTAGGTGTAAAATAAGGATTAGAAGTTGTTGCTTCCATCATAACATTAATTTATTCATGCACTATCCAAGTCGCGTATCCTAGCAAGGGTCGTGGGGGCGGGGGGCTTCCGGAGCCGGTGCAGTCCATCACAGGGTCTTTTAACCCTGAAATGGTACATTTACAGGACAAAGTAAAAAAAACCTGTGGTTGGTAGTCGCCTCGTTGGTGAAACACTTGCTTGTGAACCTGATGACCACAAGGTTGCAGGTTCAAACCCCCTGTCCCTGTAACTAATGATTGTAAGTCGCTCTGGATAAAGGTGTCTGCTAAATGCCCCTTTAATATAAATTTTAAAAGATATTATTCCTAGTACATCTAATGCTAGTTTTAGGTTCAGCATCTGGTGTTGCCTCATATACAGTCATATATAAACATTTGAACATCCATGGTGAATTGTCATGCTTTTCTAAGTAAAAAAACGAAATACACCATGTAAGTGCACAATGTCTAATTTTAACATATTGATAAAAAGTAAAACACAAAAAGTGTTGCACAGGGCAAACGTTAACTATTTTTTTCCCAATATGTCAAAGGAAGCAAGGAAACGGTAACTTTACATTACAATGTGCTGTATCTGTTGTATATAGGCAATCAAGAAAACTTATATCAGGGCATCCTAACTGTAGGACAAAATCCTCACAAGGTTTCTTCTTTGCTCACAGGGAAACTATCCTTGGTGCCCTTGCTTTGCTCATTAAGGATCTGGGCCCAGATTTCTGTAAGGCTGTGCTGGGACAAAGCCTATTGTGCTTCAACTGAATGGAAAAGCCAAAGAGGGAACAAAGGCCTTGATTGTCTCCCAAATCAAGCTGGCGCACCTGATCAGGGTAACTACTTCATTTTTTAACACAATTAGAATGTGAAGCAGCCGTCAGTGAATAGTAGCCACTTGAAGAACGCCGAAGATAAAGGAATCCTTAAAGAATCACAGGAAAGACCAGTGATGACTGAATCAAAGTAATTTTGATTTATGTTACTGGGCATCTGGCACTGCAGCTAACTTGCTGTATCAGCTTTATATTTGTCTGCACACAGAATGCAAATGCAGGACCCTTAAATTATTATTATTATTATTATTATTATTATTATTATTATTATTATTATTATTATTATTATTATTGTTGTTGTTGTTGTTGTCATTTTTGTTTGTCTGTTTTGTTTACCATGATCCTTTGCTATGTGTTCCCACTATACAGACTCTATTAATGTTTTCATCAAATCAGGGATTTAATTTGGTTTGGCATGAAATAGAGTTGAGAGAGTGTGCAAAAGAGAAAGGTAAAAAGAAAAGAGAAAAAGAGTTTCCAGCGGTGTGTTTACTTTGTATATTATAACAGTTCAATGCTAGAAAATGTAGTTCTTCTGGATGGACCCAAATATTAGGCTGCCCTCTTAAAAAGTTAAGAGGGACGATATTTTTTCTTCTAATAGTGTTTAGTAGTTCGGTGTGTTTACCATGTTTACTTTTGTGCTTACAAGTGTTTTTGATATTAAAAACAAGATACTAAATGTGGAGGTCCTGCAAGATTTGTTACATGGACATTCCACTGCAACTGCCTAAAGTTTATTTGCTGCTGAACTGGATGTAGAGGAAAAATGAGATGGAGATTATTTGGAATTGGCTGCAAGGCCTACATTTGATCCATCGGAACTTATGCTGGTAGTGTGAGCACTGTGCTTCCACCATCACTTCTGGAATGACTGTTGATTTTTCTAACATAAATTGTTTTTTTTTTAGCCCCAGATTTATAATATAACTACTTGACATTTTAGACTGAAAGGGTAAATATCTTTGTCTGCTGTTTATCAGAATTTTTGGGACCTTACATACCAATTACTCTTTGGTATATGGTTGTGTTGATACATATATGATCTAATACTGACCCCATCCTCTTTTTTTTGCAGTTTTTCCCTGTTTGGTAACTGCTACTTGATCACTGTCTTTTTACCATTTGCAGAAGTGTGTGGGTTTGTTTTGGGTTCATAGCTGATTATGTCTGACTGTATAATGTTAAACAAAGAGGCAACCACTGCACAAAATACCCTCCAACTGGGTTATATGTAGGAATTTGGAATTGTTTATAGTTTTAAATGAATGCGATGTGTTTAAATATCCAAACATAGTTGTTCTCTACACTTTATTTGGATTGGTAAGAATATCCTGTCATGACTATGTTTTTTTCACAGTAGAGGCACCATGTCTTATATTTGTCCGTTAATTACGCACTTTTAATGGTGAGTGGAAGGGTTTTTAATGTCAGCTGTGATTCATAATTCAAGATCCTTTATTTGTCACAGGCATAGTTATTTAAGTTCTAGCAGTCATATGTATCCTGAACCACTCCTTTTTATGACTGTGCAAAAATTATAAAAAATAAGTACAATAAAAAATTTGAAATTTAAATTTAAAAACGCAGATTAAACGTTAAATTTAAAAACACAAACTAAAATAAAAAGTAAAACAACTTAAACAGAGAACACAAGTAAAATATGTAAACTAAATTAGAGGATTTTTTTAAAGGCCAATCTTAATGTTTTAGCATACCAAGACATTTTACACAATGAGATTAAAAGCCAGGCCTCCTTCTCCAACATCAGTGTCTGACTTCGTAAATGCTCTACAGAACGAATGGCCACAATTCCCACAGAAACACTCCAAAATCTTGTGGAAAGCCTTCAGAAGAGTGGAAGCTGTTATAGCTGCAAAGGGGGGACCAACTCCATATTAAAGTTTATATTTTTGAATGCAATGTCAAATACACCAGGCTCATCTTGGTATAACAGTCAGACATCCCAATTCTTTTGTCCATATAGTGCAAGTATGTACAAACTGTTGCTGAAACTGGTTTGGCCTATTGTGACTCCAGTGTTGACTGTGAACAAACAAAACAGAGCAGTATTTGCCTTTCACTCCCCAGAACAGCCCTTCCCTGCATGTTTTCACACTGTTAAGGTTATGCATATAGCTTATTTTTTCAGACCAGGGATAGCTCTCTGCTGTTTTCTCCAAGAGAAAGTGGCATTTTTTCCCCTTTTTTTCACAGTCACACCCTGATTGCTGTTGCCAAGTGATGGATGACACCAGAGAGATGAGGGAAGCTGACATATTGCTGGAGTCTGCAAGTGTCAGCAGGGGCGGGGGTTGGGGATGAGGGGGTGGTGGAGAAGGTGTCATAGCCCTCCGCTGTATAAGGAAATGAAGTAAATCCACAATTTCAGTCCACAATGCAGCAGAAGAATATAAAGTCTTAGGAAAATCAAAGAAAATAAGAAAATAAAAAAGGAACTCAATGAAAGTGCTGTGGTTTTTTTTGGTTTTGTTTGTTCAGGTTTGATTCTTTTAAGAGAGATAATGGTGCACTTTGCTTGGGGTGTTGCAGAGATGTATAAAAAGCGAGTGATATTCAAATGGCAACTGGAGGTTTTGATTTCATTTTAATACTATGTCATTTCGAGTTCTTCTTCGAGATCATAAAGGAGAGGAGGGTGTTTTTGCACTACCTCCAAACAATGGAATCAAAATGTCTTCAAAGGAATGGGTTTTTCCCTTTATGATACTTATTTATTTATTTATTCATTTTATCAGGCATCATCCCATGGGTGTTTTTTTTTATTCTCAAGTGCACACCTTGTTGAAGTGAAGGACAAACAACAGAGTGGTGCTGCAGCGGCAGAAACTTCAAAGGGAAGCCACCGAAGAATCGATTAGGAATGGAAGCGTGGGACCTAATGGAGCGGTGTAATTGATCTCAGTTTTATGGACGTGTTGTTGTTTACACCCTTTCGGATAGTTAGAATAGAAGTGAATTATTTTCTCTCCACTACTCCCAGCCGTGGTTCGGTGAGGCCGCTCAGACTCAGACGCAGGTGATGTTTCTGTATCTTCGGCTCAAAGACTGCCGGCGTGGTGGGAAATTAACTGCTTTGTAAACAGATGCTTTCAGAGCTCGTTTCAGAGTCACGCTATAAATCCGGCTGCATAAAGATGTGCTGTCATAATCTGTCATTGTTAGAACTGCATTCTTATATTTCCCTATTTTTGGGTATTCTCGTGCTTTCTTAATCAACAACAGCAACAAGATTATTATTTCATTCATTTTCTGTAACTGCTTAGTCCTTACTGGGGTCACAGGTACCCGGAGCCTATCCCGGGGTCTACGGATGCAACTCAGTCTGGGCGTCGGCTCACCACAGGGCACACACACACATCATTCACTCACACTCTCAAAACTACGGTCAGAATCCCCAACTCACCTGACGTGTCTTTGGACTGTGCGAGAAACTGGAGACCCCAGAGGAAACCCACACCTCCATGAGGAAACCATGCAAACTCTACACACACAAGGCCAGGACCCAGATATGAACCACCAACCCTGGAGGTGTAGGGCAGCAGTGCAACCCACTGCACCACTGAGGGGCCTATTATAATAAATTGAAATCAGAAAATCAATCAGCTGGTCAAAACAGGAGTACATGTAAAACAAATCTTCCATCCAAGCAAAAAAATAAATGATCATGTGGATCCATTTTATCTGATCTACTTAATATACAAGTAATATGGTATCTGCTTGCTATAAACACAATAGTTAGCCTTATTTGAGCATATTGCATCATCAATGATATCCACTGAGTGGGTATTATTTGGGCGGTAGGTGTGATGGCTATCTATAATATCGGATGGAAGGGCTTAAAAAATAACAGCCATCAATACCTCACATGCAGTAGCATTACGTTGAGAGTCCCTTTCCAACTACCATAATGAAACGGGTAGTTTAGATGTTTAAGACTATGTAAGTCCTCCATGTTCTGTAGGTGATCTTTTTAAGTTTTAAGTTTTAAATCATTATTCTGTTCCGAATCACATTTGTGCAATATCCAACTCCAATATTTAATCTGTGCATTGATTCGATGTTATTGAATGTTAATCTCATTACCATATCATCTGCTGCTATTTTATTGCATTTATTCTTATTGCATTAACACTAAGCCACTTTCATAAGTCATCCTGCACTACTGATCTGCTGGTAAGGTACTTTAAATCTGCACGCACAGCAGTGTCAGTGTTACACTGTTATTTGTTACACTAATGATCTTGGCATTGTGATGCACTATTGTTTATTCCCTATCTTTTTTTTGTCTATTGTCTTATAATCTTTTTTTCTTTCTTGTTGCACAGAGCATGCTAATGATGCAAGAATTTCCCTTGAGATAAATAAAGTTCGTTCCCATCTTATCTAAGCTGTAAACGTTGATGTGTAGTGTCACTGTTGGCCTGATATATCCAGTCTTTTTAAAACGTGTGATACCGTGCTGTTTTTTTACACCTCTTGGAGGATAAATGGCAATGGAATGAGCTGCTGTTTGCTCTTCTCCTGAGGAGATTGAATTGTAGTCTAGGAATACTGCCAGAGATTATTACTCCTCTAGGTGTTTCCAAAGGAAACTTTAACTTCCACAGGAGGATTAGTGGGGAAAGTAATCTACTTCTTCCTTAGTTGCACTGTAATTCTTAACGTTTAGGTCCCTTCTGGGTTTATTTTCATTCTGTTCAACTTCTCACTTTTGGGCATTTGATTTATAAAAGGAGACTACACTACTGTATAAGGAAAAAATACTGTATTGGGACACACCTGTTTTTCAGAGTTTGGGCTAGACCCCTTATTTCTAGTGAAGAGCAATCTCAGTGCTTCAGCATACCAAGACATTTTGAACAATGCCATGCTTCTAACTGTGAGGGCTTTGGTCAGTGGCCACTACAGGCCACTGTTATTTACGTTTTGTGCTTTTCTTTTGAAACTGGGTGTGGCCTCATTGCTGTGGGAGGGTTTATTATCAGCAGGTGTTTTGTGTTTAGTTTTTTTATAAATAGCACACTTTGGTTTTCTTGGGTTGTCGGTTCACCATCACCTTTATACTCTGTTGTGTTCGAGTATTGTTTGAGAAAGTTTATCTGCCCTTTTTGTTTTGTGAGCATTGTGAATAAAGAAACCTATAGAATGGAAGCCTGCCTTTGCATATCCTGCTTGAGCGTGAATCCCAGTGACGTGACACAGTTTAGGTGAAGACCAGTGCACAGTGCAAGGTCCATAAAGATGTGGCTGGAGGAGTTCAGTGTGGAAGAACTTGATTAGCCCGTACAGAGCCCTGACCTCAACCCCATCCAACACCTCTGGGATGAGGTGAAAAGGGGCGGACCTCCATATTAAGGTCCACGCATTGAATGCAATGTCGTTAAAGTCCCTGTTGGCATAAAGGTCAGGCGTTCAAGTAGTTTTGTCCATATAGTCTAGTTCCTTTGCTCCTCAGACATCCCCAATATCCTTTCAGCACACAGTTTTTGCTACTTTAGTCATTATTTCATGATTTACTTGAGGCCTTCCCTCCTCCACACACATATGCAGCCTCGGCAAGAAGGATGGATATAATGTACACAGCTGTATATTGCCAAAGCAAGTAATGCAAAGCCAGCATATTTTGGCATCGGTTTATGCAGAGAATCTCTCAGACTTGTCAGGACCCTCCACGTTTTGATCCAGTCTCTGTCACGACTTGTGATTTTTGTATGTATGCCATTTTTTCCACCAGAGACATTACATTATAAAGACACCTAACATAGGACAATGACATGTCTCCATGCGTTTCCTCCATAAGGGTGACACCATAAAGGGAGAAAGTGTGGATCACTGCGAAACCATGGTAACGCCTCATTAGCCGTTCTAACAAATCTGCACAGGTGTGATTCCACTTTCTGCGCAAATAAAGCTGCTTCCTGCCTTGCAGAGGAAATGTTAAACTATACAACACTCTTACATTATTGTAACAGCAACTTTTAAAATAGTAATGTTAAGAGCAGAGTGTGTGCATGTGTGACTCTGTTTCATCCATCAGAAACTGAATAAAGAGTAAAGCTGCTAGAATTCAGCACATAGAATAGCTGGTATACAAACACTACTGCACTTACAACACATATGGAGACATTTCTTATTTTTTACACAACTCACACTGCCATGGTTCATAAAAGAATAGCAACCTGCAGATTTTACACACACACACACACACACTGCCCCAAATTGTACAAACAGTGAACAGAAAAAAGGGAAACAAGGTCTCTTATTTTTTCCATGGCTGTATATATATTACAAAGACATTATAGTACAATCAAATGAAAACCATAGATTGTGCCAGCAAGCTTACACTGGAGCACACACACACACACACACAGACATACACATACTAACTCACAACAAAATGTTTTTAGACATTTTTGTTGCTCATGAAATTATGACACAGCATAAATGGCAGCCAAAACCTTGAAATGACAAAACTGCTCCCTGGGTGCCCCCCTCATTGGTGGCAGCCCCCTGCTTCACTTGGTGAATAGGTTAAATGCAGAGAAAGAGTTTCACACTGTTCACACTGTGTGCTGTGCTGGCATGTGTTCACATGTCACTATAAAGGGATACTTTAATGGTAAATTAGTAGTAAATCCAGATAAATAAAAATAATCGATAAGCCATCATGATATACTATGTAATCAAAATTTGTGCTGTGATCTCACTTTTTCGTGCTAGGACGACACTTCACTACCCTATGTGTTATAATACAAACTGCCTAGCATCACCAGTATCAGCGGTAACTGGTGACTGAGGGACAAAAGGAGAGAAATAATGAGTTAATTCCTTATCGTTTTTGTTTGCAAAGCAGTTGAAACAGGTTGAAATGCCGTGAGAAGGGGAAAGTCCCTAACCCTAATCCTAACCCTAACCTTAACAGTCACCAGTGAGCGCAGATACTGGTGATGTTATGCAGTGCACATTAAAATACACAGGGTAGTGAATCGTTGTCCTAGCGCGAAAAAGTAAAGTGCTGTTCTAGCACGAAAAAAACCCTAAAGCATGATCGCAGCACGTATTTTGATTTCATTGTATATCGTGATGGCTGCATGAAAAGTTTTGAGATCGGGTTGCTATTTGGCCTTCTAAGCTCTTGCACCTCCTTTCCATGATTAAACATCAGGCAGTGTACTCATAACTATTCCATGCAAGCACTTTTTGTGAGGTAGCTTTTAGAGGCATTTACCACTTCAGATGTCCGATTATCACCACTGCTGTGAATTATTCTCTCTGTAAAATAGAGCATTTAAAAAGGACATATTATGCAAAACTCACTTTATAACTAACTTTTTAACAAGTTATAATAGGTCTATGGGCTATAAAAATATGTTCATGAAGGTATTTGCCCAAAATTACTCTCACATAAAGAGATATCAACAGGTTTATTATTGACAGTTTCAGCCCTTTCAAAATGAGCCGTTTGGATTGCTCCCTTATTGTGACGTCACAGTAAGGGAAATTTGCATAAAACCACTAATCTGTCGAGCCCCCACCCACTAGATTAGTTGAAGATCTGCCGGTTTTACAAGCACTCATAAGACGCTGAGTGCTATGGCTACAGGCAAAGGCAAGTTGTGTTGTTGCTGCAAAAAACAACACATATCCCTACACTTTCTCCCAGCCAAAGAAAACTGAAGAACTGCGTGGCTCCATTTCATTTTCGATGGCCATGTACCAGCAACAATTGGTTTTGTTCCACCTTAAATCCTGCTATCCAGGCTGCAATATCGCTATTTCACCTGTAGAGGGGAAACTTTACTAAGGTTTACATTCAGAATTATGTTGCCTCCGCAAATAGCGAAATAGCGATATTGCAGCCTGGATAGCGGGAGTTAAGGTGGAATGAAAAATTTGAATAAGGAGCTAACTTCAGTACCGTGGGGGGATATGTACCTACTGTCCATGACAAGTCAGCAGATGAGGGAGATCGCAGTTAAGTATGAACTAGCTTGTTCGTTTGGTTTCATAAGCATGGGATGTGCGTGGCCAGCAACAACTTATTTGCATAAAAGTGACAGAGCCCTTAAACGGCTCATTTTGAAAGGAACTGAAATGGTCAAGAATAAAGCTGGTAAAATCTCTTTATGTGAGAGTGATTTTGTGCAAAGAACTTGTGCATGAACATGTTGAGTATAGCCCATAGACCTATTATAACTAAAGTGAGTTTTGCATGATATGTCCCATTTAACATCAAACCTCTCTGTATGATGTTGTTAACCATTTGAATATGCAGAAATGTGAAAAAAATCTGTGAAATCTATGAAAGGTCTATCTAAGTAACATGTATGATGGTTTGTGCAAGTGACCACTGCAGTTTTTCAGTTAAAAAAAATGCACAGTAGTACCTTGGGGTCATACAGTGAAGCCTTACAGGCACTTTATGTCAGCTTTACTTTTGAGAACAGAATGGACCCTGCAGTACTTCTTCCTCTGACAGTGTGTGTGTGAAGGTATTTCCTCTGGTGGGGCAAACACCTGTGTCCTTGACCTAAATTCTCTGCAATATTATGTCTCTTGCTGCACATTAAATGATGCAACCGGTGGACATGTGGCTGTGCTTTGAGAACGGTTTTGACTGTGTAATAAGGCACTAAGAGCACTGCTGAATTGAATGCTTTTGCATATGCCCACAATTTAAGGTATGTTGAGTCACATTTTAGAAGCTTCCCATAGTTCTGAAATGTCTTTTTATTTGCATTAATCTCAGAGCCCACATTTCAATTTTCTACTATTATAATGCAAAACTTACTTAATTTACAAGCAGTTAAAGATTCAAATCTACCATAAAGCGAATATATCTAAGAGTCAACTCTGAGGTTCATTTATAACATTTGTGTGAGTTTATTTGCCAAAACTGTTACTGTGCCTGTAAGACTGATATACACTATATGGACAAAAGTATTGGGAGGCCTGACCATTACACTACCAGGGACTTTAATGATATTGCATTCGAATACGTAAACTTTAATATGGAGTTTGTCCCTGTGGTGTATTACACATCATTCATTCTAAAACTGTTTAAGCAGGCAACTGGAAAGACACACGGTAGACTTGGGTAAAAGAAAAAGATGCAACACGTAACTAAAAACTTAATCCACTTACTGTTAAGGTCAGAGAGAGAGGTCCCCTGGTGGCACACTCCCTTATATACAGTTCCAATAGAACCAGTCAGAGACCTCCACCCAAAATCATAGCCTATTAAGGAATCCGCATACATACACAAAAATGAAATCACCTTTTGGTGTTAGGAACACCACAGCCCCCCCACCCCCCATTTGAAGCTATAACAGCTTCCACTCTTCTTGGAAGGCTTTCCAAAAGTTTTGTAGTGTTTCAATTGAAATTTGTGCTCATTCATTCTGTATAGCATTTATGAGGTCAGACACTGATGTTGGATGAGAAGGTCTGGCTCACAATCTCCGTTCCAGTTCATCCCAAAGG
>JBBPCY010071730.1:7500-11641 GCA_037974405.1 Brachyalestes nurse | reverse complement strand
AGCAAAAAAAACACCATTTATGAGGGTAATTTAAAGCATGGAGGTGGATTTGTCTTACCTTGTCTTAAGTTAACTGCTCTAATGATAAAGATCTGAAACACGTCAGCCACATCTTGAGAGGATTCCAGCACAACAAAACGACAGACTCTTGGCTTTGTGCCCTTGGCTTCATACTTTGTGCCGGAATGCAAATAACTTTATTCTTATCTTTAAGACGGTACAAATGGCAAAATATATTTTGCTGTAAATTTATAGCGAATTACAGTATTTTTATACAACATTTTCATTATTGTCCTTATCCTGGTAATCGTCATCATCATCATCAGTATTCTGTTGTGCATGGGATTGAAAACGTGCTATTTTTCAAATAAAAAAATTTACATAATTTCCAAGTCTTCTACCATCTCCACATCAGTACCATGACATCTCTCACCACAACAAAATGCCTCTTCTGTGTCAGGACGAATGGAAAAAGTTCTACCTTTTCCACAACGCCCTGTCAGAAATGAAGATCAGTGATAAAAACGGACTCCAGTCGTCCCTGTCTGTCAGACAGAGAGGCCTTTAGACTGAAACGCTGAAACGCTGTCAGCCTTTGACGTGGTTACGCTGATGGACTTTGAATGGAAATCACAAGCAAAAATGAAAGAGCTCATGCTTGACATGAAGCAACGTGAAGGCCATGTTTGCATTATAAACCGAAAGATATTATCAGACCCCAAGAAAGAACTCCAAGTAAATGAAAAACTTTTTCTCAGGTACAGAGTGACCCCTTCTCGCCTTTTTTATTAATGAGACCAATTCAACCTGAAGCTGAAATTAAAGAAGTGTAATTTCTATCCATGGCTTTTCACAGTCCATTCGTAATTTGACTGAGGGATCGTACTTGCTTTCCTCTTGCCTGTGCTTGTGCTGAAGGAGGCCAATGGTTCATCATACACCGATGAAATTTCATCACAAAGTAACTTACATTCTACCATTGAAAGAAAAGTCACTGAGGTAGAAAGGGTTACTCAATGCTGAGAAGATTTTACTGCAATCTTGTGTTTGTTTCATCAGAAATAATGTACCTCCTTATTTGGAGATTACTGAAGACTTGTTTCGCCTAACCTTATGGATCTCAAAACTGTCTGACTTGGGTAGTTGGTGAGAAAGACATGAATTTTATTACTAAGGCAAATTTCAAGCTCAAAACATGACCAGGTTTTCTTTTGAATCTTCTGTTTTATCCAAATATCTGACAAATCTGAGACAAATGAAGATCAGAGCAGTGAGAGAAAAGAAGGAGCATTTTAAGATCTTAAATTGGAATCGGGCTGAAATTAGACAATTACTTTTTCTCAGGAGAAACTGAGCTGTTATGTCTGGGAGAAGCAGGCTAGAGAAAGAAAGGATCTTATTTTCCTTTCCTATGGGTTTCCTGAGAAGAAACATCTCACCAAGTTGCTTCACAATAACTTGGAAATGGGAAGATCCATCAGGGAGTGGGTTCTGAGTAATCTCTCTCTAAGTAAAGTTTAAGGTTAAAAAGTGAACTAAAGTATTGCTAAACTAACTGGAACCTCTTCGGGAAGAAAGTTTGAGATAACATTGCTAAGCTCATCAAAAGCTCTTCATGATGAAAGTATGAGGCTACATTGCTAAGCTTACCAGTCACTTTGTGATGAAAGTTTAAGACTGATAACTGAACCGAAGAATTGCAAAGGTAACTGCAGCCTTAATGGACAAACATTTAAGTTTGAGATTGCTAATCTAATGTAAGGCTTTTAGGGACTACATTTTGAGATGACCCTGCTAATTGAATGCTCTTTGGGACAAGACTGTATTGCTAGGGTAAGTGTTTGTGACTGGAAGTTTACAGTTATATTGCCAGGCTAACCAGAAACTTTCTGAGACAAAAGTATGAGATGTGACTACAGACCTAACATAAACCTCTTCCTAACTAAAAAGCTTTTTGATCTGTTTTGGATCAATTAACCAATGTTCTGCAAACATTTTAACATGTAATTCTTAATAAGGTAATAAGAACCTCTTTCTGACCAGAATTTAAGCAGGTATTATGAATGTAACCAGATCCTTTTTAGAAAAGCTCGACATGTTTTTGCTAAGCTAATAGTTCTTAGCTAACCAGAATCTTTTCCTGAGCAAAGTTCAAGATTGGAAGGTGAGCTAAAGCATCACTACGAAACCAATCGCCTTAATTTTAACCTGTAAAATTATCCTAATTTTGACCTTAATTTCCCATACAGGAATGAAGGAGAATTAAGGGGAAACGTACACAGGTTAAGGCTGATTAAGGGGTAAAACCTTTTCCCTTTACTTTTCAAATTTGCCCCTTAAATACAGTAATAGAACCTTAATGAACACCTTAAATTTAAGATTCAATCTAATTTTAAGGGAAAATGAAGGGGTCGATTTTACAAATTAACGGCCATTTAATTCAAATTAAAGGGTTTGGTGAATTTTCAGGTGAAAATTATAGGCTAGTTATAGGCTAAGCAGAGCCTCTGTGTGATAAAAGTTTGAGATGATATTGCTAAGCTAACCATAACATCTTCTTGAGCAAAGTTCAGACAAATGTTCAAGATAATGTTTGAGCTAATCTGAACCTTTTAGTAACATTTGCCATGTTGTTTTGAAGGCTTTAGTAAAGTTTGCTGTGTTATTGCTAAGCTAACTAGAGCGCTTTAGTAAAAATTTGTCATGTTATTGCTAAGCTAACAAGAGCGTTTTAGTAAGTTTTACTAAGTTTACTAAGTTAACTGGAGCATTTTCGTAAAAAAAAAAGCCAACCAGAGCCTTTGTAGCAAAGTTTCACATGTTATTGCCAAGACAACCAGAGCCATCACATCCAGGCTTTAGTTTTTTATGTTCGGAACTGAGCTCAGCTGGTGGAAGGTGATGGCAAGTGTGTTCGTGAGAATACAAGAGACTCAAATGAATGTGGATTGAGACACAGCCAGAGAGAAGGAAACTTTCCAGCCAGACCAGAAGACGTGCTGAACCACAAATGGAGAGCGATTGCCGTTCGGTTGAACTAATTGGGCATAAGACTGAAACCATAAAACTGATCCAACCCAAAAGTGATCCAAGACAGTTTTCCCCCCCTGGCTTTTTAGGCAGCTGCTCCGTATTAATCACTGACCTGGACCTTCGGCGTCGGTGAAGGTCAGGGATAATATTAGCACAAATGATGGTGTTGAGTTTTCAGATCTCGCCCAACCAAAAGTGTCTATGAAATGTGAATGGAAGACCATCATTCAGAACACTTTCGCTGCCCAGCTCTTAAATGAGTCAGCGTTTATCATCCCGCCCAGAAAAACGCAGCAGGTCTGTTGACAGCTAGCAGTTTTAGAACCTCAAGGCTGGGAAATCCCTCCTTATTGAGCAGATTCATTAGTGAAGAACATCTGGAAGCCATAGTTCAAAGTAATGTTGCATCTTCATTAAAGTTTTGTATATCCTCCTAAATATATTTCATTAAAAAAAATTGTGATTCAAATAAATAAATAACTTTCATTTGAAGATTTATTTGAATGTTCAGAATGTTTAAAAATACTTTGTACTGTTCTATGATCATCCTTTTGAAGTGAGTTATTATAAAGACTCATCATATAACAGCATTATTATCATGTAATAAAAAATAAACTGGTTGATGCTTCTTTTTATATATTTTTCATATAATCTTATTTTAATTTGATAATTTAACATTTTTAGCTCAACATCATTTTCTGTCATTGTAATGTATTATTATTATTATTATTATTATTATTATTATTATTATTGTTGTTTGTTGTTGTTGTTGTTATTTATTTGACAATTTCAACATTATATCTAAATAATATTATTGTTATTATTATTATTACAATTATTATTATTATTATTATTATTATTAGTAGTAGTAGTAGTAAAAGTAGTAGTAGTTTTATTATTTTATTTTATTATCATTTTCGTTTGATAACCTACAACAACAACAACAACAATAATAATAATAATAATAATAATAATAATAATAATAATAATAATAATAAAATATCTCATAAAGTTTAAATAAAAAGTAACTGACTAAAGAAAAACTAAAGTCCTAAAGCCCCTCTTGTCTTTGTGTATTTTAAGTGTGGAGTGTGAGGCTGAATATATT
>JBBPCY010071730.1:0-2500 GCA_037974405.1 Brachyalestes nurse | reverse complement strand
GGCTTTCTTTCTGATCTTCTGGCCTATCTGAAGATCTGATGATCTGAGCCTAATAAAGATCAGAGCAGTGAGAAAAAAGAAAGAGCTTTTTAAGATCTTAAACTGGGATCAGGCTGAGATTACAGGAAGGCTCTTTCTCAGGAGCTGAATTTAGGAAGTTTGAGAAAATGATTAAAGTCTCGTTTGACGTTAAACTGAGCTCAGCTATGTCTAGTAGAAATAGGCTAGACAGAGAAGATCTTAAAATTTAAATTTACTTTCCTGTGAGTGAAGCCCCAGCTGCTCTCCCATATCAGGAAAATACCCTGATAGTCAAACGGCTCTGTTCAACTTCTGACCCCAACTGACCCCCAGATCTGGAACAAATGTGGCAAACCAATTAGTCTGGCTTATTTTTGTACATTAGGACAAATTTTGGCACAGATATCTTCTGAACATCTGATATCAACCGTGGCCAAAATGTGGCAACAGTTACAGTTAAACTGGTTTGGGCCAACCCTTGGATTTTTTTATATTCAGCCATTTTTTACAAGAAGACTTTAAACAAATGTAACTGTTTTGATGTGCAACAATATACACTATAAATGCTGTTTAATGGATGTGAAAGTTTATGTATGAGTTTAATTAAAATAACCTCACCTCAACCTTTATCAAAATAGCACAGATTCACCACATCCTTTCCGGCAATTTTCGGAAATAACTTGTGTCCAAACCCTCCCAGCACCTTTTCAAGCCACAAACAGTTCTGTCTCATTTACTGGATGCTCATTTAGAACTTGTGAGTCCAGCTCATCCCTGTAGCTCAATGGAAGAAAGATCTAGAGACGGGGGAAGACATGACATCTTTCTCTAAACGTTGTTTTTCTTTTAACTGGATATACAATATTTTGGCACAATTTTGAAGATGCTTGGAATCATTACCCTGTTGGAGAACGAAATTTTGTCTGGTGAAACAAAAACCAGATAGAACTGTTTGATGTAGAAGAACTGAGTGATACGCTGGCCCTTTAAATGTGAATAGACTGGTGAACACAAATTAGCACATGTCTAGTCTGGTGTTAATCAGACCAGAGAGAGCAGCAGAAGGCAGGCTGGCGGTGGGGACAGGGGAAAGAAGCAGGGGTAGTGAGATATGACAGAGTGGAAGCAGTGCTGATGTAAGCTTTATAAAGGGGAATAAAGAGGAAAAGTGAGACGGATTTGTTCGCTAAGTTAACATGATGAATTGCAAACTTCGTAATATATATTACACAATACCTGCCATATAAGGTGGCTAAATTCACAACAGCATGTTGGATAATATATTTTGCATCAGTAGTTACTGTATACCGCAACAGTATATACTGCATTCAGCACCAGTATACACTGCATTCAGCACCAGTATACATTTTATTCTGCTCCAGTATACACTGCATTTTGCACCAGTATATACTGTATTCTACTCCAGTATACATTGCATTCAGCACCAGTATTTGCAGTATACACTGTATACTGCATTCTGCACCAGTATATACTGCATTCTGCACCAGTATATACTGCATTCTACACCATTATGCACTGCATTCAGCACCAGTATTTACAGTATACTGTACCAGTATACACTATATACTGCTTTCTGGACCAGCATATACTGTACTGCATTCTGCACCTGTCTGCATTGCATTCTGTACCAGTATATACCGTATACTGTATTCTGCACCTGTATTTACTGGATGTTGCACCAGTTTATATACAGTATTCTGTGGCAGTATATACTGTATAATGCATTCCACACCAGTATACATTGCATTCACTGGTGTTATGAACCAGTTTGATTGTGAAAAGCTGATGCTGTGCAGTTCAGCAGAGACTAACAGTACTGAAAACATTTGGGCCCAACCAGGCAGTTGAAGCAAGCTGGAATAATTGTCCACATTAGGACAGCATCCGAATGATTTTGGCATCCTGGAAAAATATAGAGCCCACCACTCCTGGGCAGGATGTGAGGGTGCCAGCGTCTGGTGGTCTGCAGAAGCCCATCAGATTTGGTCAAAAAATGGGTCAAGTCAATTTTAAGCCCTTAGCGAGCCAGCCAAAGGCAACAGAGGCGAGGAAAAACTCCCTAAAACTGGAGGCAGCAACCTCTTGTCCCTCAAACCATTTCTGAACTTGGCCTCAAACACAGATGATTGCAATTGGGCGATGATTATTTGTGATTGGGTGGTTGGAAAGGCCCCTCTGTTCAGCATAGACTTACACTTGATTAAATGAGTGCCCACCCGTAGATCGAAATGTTTAAAATCGAGTTTGGATGATGGATCAGGAGAAAAAAACAAAACCTATCACCACTGCATATGGACTGAAAGCAAGCACATCTTACAACACTGCATAAATACTATAACTGCAACCTCATTAAATCCAGTGCCTGTTTAACCCTTAGAACGAGAGTGTATCAGTAAACTCTGATTTCAGTAAATATAAACAGTGTAAAACAGTCTAGAACTGGTGTTTACCCTCAGAA
>JBBPCY010071729.1:0-32787 GCA_037974405.1 Brachyalestes nurse | reverse complement strand
TATTTTTATGAGCATTTTGTTTCACACCAATAAAAAAAGTGATAGTTATGAAGTTTTTTTGTATTATTTTTCTTGGTAAAACACTGTTTCACCTGTAGTCACCCAGTGAATTCATGGTTCAGAGTTCGTGGCTTCAGTAATTTGCAGATTTTTTCTTAGAGCTGAACTAATAATTGTTCATGTATCCTCCACATTTTAAATAAATATTAATGTAAATTCAGTTACATTTCCATATAAAATATACATATGGGATGGTGAAATACCGCTGTACTGGGAGGTTTGAAAGTAGCCAATCCGATAGCGCTATTTTTTTCCCGCAGGAAGCGTCTCGAATGTTTCGCTGAATGTTCTCATGTTTTTCATTTTGTTCTTTTTAAAGCCCTGTATTTTATTATTTCTGTATATACCTGCTTATACCAAAGAAAACGACAGCGCACACCAAAGAAAACGTCCGTTTATTAATTACATTCTAGCACTTTCTTTAAGGGTAATGAGTTTAAAATGAAATTTTGGGAGCATATTTGGGGGCATATTTAGGGTTTACACTATACAAATAGGCATTTTTAGGAATTTTTTTCCACATCACATATTTGTGGTTTTTCACTATGTGCTGGTGCTCTTGGAATGTAACCCCCGCAATTGTCAGGGGTTTACTGTATACATAAGTACATACACTATATGTACAAAAGTATTGGAACACCTGTTTTTCAGAGTTTGGACTATCTCCAGTGATAAGTTATACGACTATGTTATATAATTTTTATTCGACTGGCTGTGTCTTGTTCTGTCGACTTAGCTGCAGTTAGCAATTTTCCACCTGTCAGACTCAATGCTCCAGTGATTTATATGGATGAGGGCGTGGCACAGGTAAGTCGACCATGACATTGAAGAGATACAATTTGATCTAAAAGCAGCATTTAGGTCTATCTTGACCATAATTGACCATTTACCAGTCAATCATTCTGATTAAGTCTGATAAATATTTAGAGGTCTGACAGTAAATCAACCTGGGAACACAATGTTGAAAATTTAGACTCAGGTCTTTGGGTGTCAAATGTTGGTCAACCTTTTTATTACACAATTCTGTTAGCATTATATGGTACTGTATTGTTGGGTAACCTTTCAGTTAAGCTTAAAATCAAATTGCTCCACTTGGTGAAGACTGCTGTGAAACTAGGAGCTTAGAATTATTCACCTCTGAGTAGTGTGTAATCAGACAGGCAGAGAAAGTAGTGTCGGATTCAATAGTGTCTCAATTCCAGCTCTTATCCTCAGGTGGAAGATTTAGGGCTATTCAGTGCATGTTAGATGGTTAGAAGGATTCATTTGTACCCCTGGCAATTTCTTTTTGCAAAGAGGTAAAACGTTGTAGCTATGTGGATTGTTTAAAAATGCCTTGTGCAATGATGCTGGAATGTGCAGTGGTGGGTAATGGGCCCAAATCATTTGTAACAGGGATTTATTGTGAATCTGAAATGGCACAAGAAGGTGCAGTGGGGTCATAGGGGAGTATATGTCTTTGTTTTTGTAGGTTTGGTGTAACTGTGTATAAATGTGTGATGAGATCAGTAGAACTGGAAACCCAAGACAAATTCATTAATAAATAATAAAAAAGCATATTCATTTTGATTCAAATGTTATTCAATTTATTATTTTTTAACGTCATAGAGTCACCAGGTCAATGACAAAGCTCTGGTAAATATCGTCATAACCTCATGGAAGAGGTAGGACCAGAAAGCATTCCTGAAAAAGGAACCGCCATAAACATCTTGGGGTCATGAAATTACTTACATATCATGTGCAAGGTAACATAAACACAACACACCTAACCTGCTGGCTAGTCTCAATATGACACATTCAACGTAGCTAGGATAATGTAAACGCTAAACAAAGCTCACTCGCTGTTAAACAACAGCTTTAACACAGTACAGCAGACCCCCTTCAAAGGCCCACCAAAAACTGAACTGGTGAACACATATGGCAGAAAGCCCTTATCTCTGCATCTCTGTGCCCCTGGCACTGGACACAGTGACCATAGACTTATACAATATGAAGAAAAGCATCGGGACGCCTGACCATTACACCAACAGGGACTTTAGTGACACTGCATTTAAATATATAGACTTTAATATGGAGTTTAAAGACCCCTTTGCAGCTATTACAGCTTCCACTCTTCTTGGAATACTTTCCACAAGATTCTGTGGGAATTTGTGCCCATTCATTCTGTAGAGCATTTATGAGGTCAGACACTGATGCTGAATGAGAAGGTCTGGCTCACAATCTCCATTCCAGTTCATCCCAAAGGTGATGCATTAGTCTGCTGAAGCATTAAGATGTCCTTCACTGGATGTAAGGGTTCTAGCCCAAACCCTGTATTAAGAGGTGTGTCCCAATACTTTTTGTCCATATAGTACATAAATAAAAGGATAAATGAAAGGTAAGTGAACCAACACAAGTGAGCTTTAGCCATATTGTAGCAACAAACTATTCTTCTAGGTTTAGAACTAAGGAAGTTGGTAAAAAAGAGCAAAACTGTAAAACTTTTTAAGAAAGTTCCTTGAAGCTACAGTATTTGCTGATGCTGCATCCTCTGCTTAGGCTGTACAGATAAAAGGAATTCTGTCCGGTCACAACGTAGCGACTAGTTGAGCTAGCGGCCGCTCTCTTTGCACTCCGCACAACCCGAACAGCTGCGACGCACAGCGGGGAAGCCACCTGAGGCCCGGTAGCTTCGCAGACACCACTTTGATCACCTTCAGTCAACCCTGCTTTAAAAGCCCCTGGCTCTTGTTCAACGCAATAATGGGCCCTGTTCCATATACAGCCGCGCAAAATGTCACTATCGCTGCATTGAGAAGTTCCCCAAAGCTTTTACATTAATTGGCTAGTTTATGATTACAAAGAGCTCAGGATATTGGACATGCAGTTCAAGGTCTGAAAGGCTCCCGGATCGAACATTAAATGCATTAGGAGCCTGGCACCCTGCCAGCATGCCAAATTTAGCAACTATGACAATGAAAGTCGAGTGCATGCTTAAGCTTAAGAAGAGGGTGTACTAAGAGAAGTTAATAATACAACAAAATCCAGCTTTTCAGGTGAAAAAGTAAATATGAGTAATGCTGTTTTTCAAAGACGCCAGACGTTCAGAAACTGTTTTATTTGTTGGCCAAACTATAAGATGTTTCCAATGAATGCGAAGTAACTGCGATTTGGTCCATAACTAGTCTTAGTGTGGAAAAACTGGCATTATATGAATACGTATGTGCTTTCCAGCCCTGTTTATAGGACCAGATGAGATTGCACTAATCTGTGGGACTGGAGAATATAAGGGGTTTAAAGTTTAATGTCAGAGAAAAGAGAGCTTCTATCTCTGGAAATCCTTCGTAAGGTGTTGATGATGAATAGTGGCCTTCTGACCCATGACCTGTTGACTCATCTTCAAGGTTGAGCTGCGCTTCGTGAAGCTCTGGCATGAATATCAATGTGGATAGGAGAGGAATAATAATAATACCAGTGTTTGGGGCAATTAGACCATTGATTGTCAAATCACCCCCACACACACACACACACACACACACACACACACACACACACACACAGGGGAAATGAATGTCTTTTCCCAACCACAACCACAACCACAATTAATTATCTAATCTACTCATGCTAATCAAACATTCCGTCTTTTAGCTCTCATGCTATGTCATAACAATGTCATTTTTCTGACTTTTGTAAGCCATCCAAACCAAACACAAGTGTAGGTAATCTATGCTAATATACTGATGCTAAATATAGAGACAATTAATATGAAAAGGTTGAGGATATGTCCTTATGGAACATTCCTTAGCAAGCTGTAAAAGCCTTTCAGGCTGGCCAGCCAAAATACTGGGCGTAACTCCAGGGATTCATATAAATGAAAGATAAAGTGGTGCAAGAAATGAAAGCGTCCCAAGAAGATCAGTCAGTTAAGGCCCCATTTCTAAAATGCAAGCTTACGATTTCAGGCTAGGCAGGCTAGTTTGATCGCTAGCAATGCTGCAGTAATGTGCAGCCAGAAATCCACAAAAGAAACAATTGGTCATGTTTTCACTGGGGGTGGGATGTTATGGATCCTGCTGTTATATACAGCAAACCTACAGCAATCCTAGATAATTGAGAGCACTTGGTGGGGCATGTGGGCAGAACCACTGTTAGCATGCTCCTCCGAATACACTGAGCTGCTCTATGAAACTACTATGATGGTACATGGATTTTTCATGCCAAAGAAGAAAAAAGCTTCATAAAAGATCATGTGAAGGAAGACATCTACTGCCTTGAATGGACCGGTTACAGCTAACAGTGGGGTCCCACAGTGGGGGGGGGGAGCGATTGAGAGAACAGGGAGCCAACATCAAACTAAGCTCCTCCATAAGGAGAAAGAAACAGATTCACTAACAGCTGTTTTTGACTACAGCTGGAGATCCCTTCAGACTCAGTGCTGTGAAAAAGTACTGGCCCCCCTCCTGATGTCTTCAATTTCTACATTTGTCATACTTGTTTCAGATCTCCAAAAAGAAAAAAACATGTATAAGACTAAGACAGTCTTAATAAAAACAAAACATAGTTTGCCAAGGACCATGTAAAAATCTTTAGAGGACTGCTGAATAATGCTCTCAACCAAATGAGCAAAGCGTCTACCCGAACATTCTCCAGCCTCATTCCATTCCCGACCTCTCGGCTGCTCGCGCTCGCTCTGCAGCCGCCCCTGTGGGCAGGAATACATCACGGAGGACGCTTGGTTTGATGGAGCCACTGAAGCAAGAAAAGTGGATGCTGCATCTGTCGAGCGAGTTCCTCAGACCCTCAGTCTGAGTGTCACAAATGAAAGTGACAGCTAAGTCAGACGCCTCATCACCCCTGAGCCCAGCACAGCGCAGGTGCGAGCGAGTGGGTTCCTGTTGGCAGCCATCGCAAGATTTAGCGACTTCCACAATGTTCAGCCCTTTCTTTCATACAAGCCTCTTTAAACTCAGGTTCAACGTGCATTTGCAGTGTAGTGAAGCATTAACTAAAAAAGGCAGGGAAAGTAGAGGCACATGGAAAAGATTGGTTAGAAACTGTACATTTAATTTTTTATCAAGTTTAAGCACCTTAAGCAGTCACACAGTTCTATAAGGAAAAAATATGTGATTTTTCTACGGCATGGCTCAAAAAAACCATTCGTTGCCCATTTTTTTACAATATTAAATTCACTACTAGCCCCCTTGACTTGGTCTAAACTGATATGCAAAGCAGATAGCAGAACCAGCCAGAGAGGTTATAGGAAGTGAGGGCAAGAGCTGATGAAGGGAAAATCGGAACATCTCTCAGGTTCCACTGAGAGAGAACACACATTTGCAGAATAGCAACACATTACAGAGAAAGGCAGCTAAAAAAATGGCTAGAAATTGCATATTTAATTTCTTCCTAAAGTTTAAGCACCTCCAAATAATGCAAAGGTTGGCCAGACTCATACGCACATGCAGGAAACACATGTGGTTCTTCTACGGCGTCGCACAAAGAACCCTTTGTTGCCCAGTTGTCTTTTTTGTACAAGTGTACAACATACGTTAATGAGATGTACAACATCAAACACACTTCCAGCTCCCATGACTTGGTGTGAATAGATATGCAAAGGCGATAGCAGAACCAATCAGGCAGGCTATAGGAAGTGGAGAAAAAAGGAAAATTGGAATGGCAACGGATCTAAGAGATTCTGACGCGAAAAGCGTTTTCCTGTTTTCCTTGAAAGGGCTGAGGGTCACGTCCACGCTGGTCCAGGGCATCGGCTCGAGGCTGCAGGCTATAGGAAATCAATTGTCACCGGAGCCCAAGGAAAATACAGATAAGCACTGAAATCACTTCCTTTGAGGAGTGTCGCCTCCAGTGCAGCTTTATTAACGTAACAGCACAAACTTCAGGCAGCACTTTCTGACAACTCATGTCTTGGCAAATGCAATGCAAATGTCATGAATTTTAGCTTATTTTTTGGCATCACTTTTAACTGAATGTGTCATACTGGAGCTTTTTATGGGTTTTGACTGATTAATGAATGGGCACACTCATTCAAGCCCTTTATCTCATTGATGTGCGAGGGAAAAATCAACCGGACCAAACAGCCCAGGGGATTTTCACCCTCACTTACTGCAGTTTGCAATTTTAATAGGCCCCAGTGCCTTGGGACATGGGAGGCCTTTAACATTTTACTAGGCTTTGCTCTGTAGTGACATTGCTAAATGTCTCAATTTTCATAATTCCAACTCTTTATATGTTCAGTAATAAGAAATAAGCATGTTTGAGTCATGACTTCAGGCTAATCGTCTGTAAATGTAAGACTAAAGCTGCAGTCACAGACACTGACTTCGCATCCGTTGGCTTTAATAAGTCAACAGCGCTGATGGACGTGTTCACCACTGCATGTACTTTTCCCCTAATTACGCTTAAAGATTCTTGGAAATGCGGCACTTTCTAAAGAATTTGGCTGCAAAAGGGCAATAAAGGGAGAACATGCTGACTGCGTAGCGATGCCCTTCAGTGACAGGGTGGGCGCTTAATAATAAGAACGTGTTGCCCTGACCCAGGAGAACCATACCAAGAGGCAATTTACTGAGACTTTGATGACATGTCACTTCGTGGAGCATTCCTGTGGTAGATGACTATTATATTTGGAATTTTAATTACATCTCAGAAAAAAAATCCACATTTTATTTATTTATCAAATTTAGGCATTAAATCAAAATGGAAACAAAGCCACAGGGACACTACAGATTTCTTTCATAAAACTCTTCACTCTAGATGTCTGATTCCTTTCGTCACCATCAAACACATCTGAATCTGCAGAAAATTCTGCAGTAATAGGTGGAATTTCCATTTAAGAGATTGGAGAACAGTACTAAGAATGGCAGAAAACGCAATTTTATGAATGCATTAAATCAAAATGGAAACAAAGCCATTATCACTCATAAAACGATGTCTAGGGCTCCAGGTAGTGTATTCATGTAAATAAATGTCTATAAATAAGCCTTTAGAGGTATTAAACCCTTCAGACGTATGAAAATCTAGACGTCTGGTTCCATTTGCCACCACTGTTAGCAACTCTGGTAAGTTTTCCCTAAAACAAGGTATTTCACGTCAAACCAATCTGAATTACTTTACTTAATCATAAATGTTTCATTATGCAGGAAATTCTGCATTAATAGTGAAATTCCCCTTTAAGCAATTGGAGAACAGTACTAATAATGGCCAAAAACAGAACATGCTTTAAGAAACAGTACAAAACAACAAAAAAGAGACTACAGATGACTACAGATGTTCAATGCAAAGGACCAGTGGAAAAAGCATATTTTCCTCCCGCAAAAAAACTCTCAGACTATATCAGAGGAGACTTTTAAGTCGCACATGAAATCAGCCTCGTCCAGTTTCTGGAGTGGCCGTTTCCTTTTTTTGTTCGCGGTTGCATTGTTTGCATTTGATGTATAGGCTAAACTCTGAACGGAATAAAGCCCCTCATACTTCTAATATGCTTTTAATGACTTCAGTCCAGGCTGACCGATGGTAATTACTGCGTTTAAAAGAGTTTAGGGTAAATGTGAACAATAAACGGAAATCATGAAACACACTTGAGACAAGGTTGGTTTGCCATGATAACATTTCCACTTCAAAACACAGCGGCGGCACTCAGAAACTCGGAGTAAAGCAACTACTTTGGGTTGCAGGCCATCGCAAATTCTGCAGGGTTTTAGCCACCAGGCGGCCTGCAAACATGAATTTGAATTAAATGATTGAGCTTCTGGAAAATGTGATTAAGTTGATGCCGTTTTGTCCTTATCTGTAGTTTTGAGTTTGGTATTTTTTGCACCAAGAGCTTCCTAATAATCTTTGTATTCTTAATATGGTTTACAAATGATTTATAATAATGTTGTTAATTAGGTTGTAGACAGTTTATAAATCCTTAATACAGTTGTCATATATTGTTGCAGACTCACTATTTGGCAAGATCTGCTGTTTTAATGGTAGTAGCATGTGAACAAAGATCTTAAAAGGTGACCGATGTACATTCTGCATGAGAAAGAGACAAGATAAGCTCAGCAACCAGATAGACTGTATCAGCAGTTATAACTTGTTTATAACTGCTTATTAATGATTTATAAACTGTCTACAACCTAATTAACACCCTGATTATAATTAATTCGTAGACCATTTAAAGAAAATGAAGACAAATAAAAAATCTTGAATCTTTCCAGGAAATGTGGATCCGCCTCTCTAAAGAGTAAACCAAGAATGGTAGCCAGAAGAAGAAACATTAGGCGGAACCAAGAAGTGGCTATGTTTTCGTCTAGAAAAGTTGTGGGGGTCACATAGTAAAGCGCATGGGATGAAGATAAAGATGTGCGGCTTCTTTGGAGGGCAGTGATTTGTACATGACAAACCACTCGGCATGCATTATTCACTCTCAGGGTTTATGGTGCTTTTGCCAGCCTCGCCAAGGCACTTTAAGTGCTGCTCTCCCCCCTGAGCCACATCTCATCTCCCTCTCTCTCTCTGCATTCGCATTCACTCAGTAGCCACGGCAAAAGCGAGAGTGCGATAATCACCCTAACCAGGAGGACAGAGGGCCAGCACTTCAATGCATTAAGCTGGGAAGCCTCGTTTCTTCTGGAGAACCACCGGCTTGTAGGCTTTTTTGTTGAAGACAAGCTCCAGCACACCTGACTGGACTAGAAAATTCTTCAGGAACTCAATCGAAAGGTTCTGGAAGATGCCTGACAGAGTTCTTGACCAGTGGGTCAAGGGATCCCAATTAGTGGTCGGTGGTTTGGAGCTAGGTGCAAAGGCCAAGCAAGAAAACAAGCAAGCCAAGCAATTGCTCAGACAACGGACTAAGAATAAGGTTTGTGGTAGAATAAGGTTTTAGTGGATGAAGTCCTACCGACAATAATGTAGAGTCAAGGCCTTTAATTGCAAGTGAACATGAAAAATAGTGGTAATAGTTTTGAGAGCCCATATCATACATTTATCTTGCGTTTATCTTTTCCCCCTGAGGTCCAGTTATGATCTTTTGTGGTTGTGAATTATTTTTAGCCCTTTTCCAACCTTACTTTACCCCTAAGAAATAAATAGGTGTCACGTCTGTGCCCGTGTGGTCACGCCCCCAATGGAGCCTCTCGCCTGAATATTAGGGGGTTTACGGCTCTGGACGAGACAGGTGACGTCAGGGGTGCATGGCGTGCTCCACACACCCGTAACAGTTGGAGGTGATAGTCCCAACCACCAACAATGTAAGAGAAGAAGTAGGCTTCTTCACGCACTTTTTAGCCACGAAAAAAAAACAACACAGGAGAGGGAGGGAATGGGAGTCATTCTTCTGGGATTGGGACGGGACGGGATTTTCCCCCAAGTTTTTTATGGGACTGGGGTGGGACAGGATTTTTTTTGTGGGAGTGTGACGGGAGAGGCTTGAAAATTCATGCGTGTTCACCCAACTCAATCCTGGAAGGTCGGCTTGAGAAGCTTGGCAGAGGAAGACTGGGTTTAAACGGAAGGTCTGGGCTTGGACTCAGGATACAAGATAATCAGTGTCTGTGAATCTGTCTCCTAGCGTGTTTGCAGGCTTGACTCCTTGAACAGACGCATTCGCGAGGAATCCACGGAGCGTGGAGCACAAGGTGTCATCTTCAGTGTGACGGAGAAAACGGAGAGAAGAGGGTTTGGTGGCAAGATTCCTCTTCTATGTTTATGTTTGAGTTTATTTAGAGTGAAGGTCCTCTGAGTGATAAAGTTTTAAAAGAAACCTTATCACTCAGAACTGACTCCTGCCAGTGTGTCCTCTCCTAGACAAGCCTGACAATAGGCTGTTCTTGTTTTTTGTAAACAGGCTCTAAGACTGATATATGTAAATGAGACTTGCTCTGATTGGCTGTACTATGCTTCATTCAAACAATCATTTCTGCTGAAACACTCCTTATAGATTCAGTGTGAATGGGTGGAGCTGAACCGCTTCAGTCTGATGACTTTTGTACACACACAGACTTAGGTAAGCTGCAAATACTAAACTGAACAGCTTTGCCTTAGTTTTTAAGAACTGCTGACAATATTTCAAAATAAAATATTGGTCTTTAAGGCTTATTTTTAAAGGAAAACATCAAAATAAGAGAAATTATGCAGTGTTTACAGAACTTGAATAATTAATTTGTTCACTCAAACAAAATGGCAATAATTACCTTTGACGAACTACCAGTGTTAGTGGTGTTTTACCATCCAAGAGAGAGTGTTGATTACAGCAGTGTTTTCATATTTTTCCTCATTAAATAAGATTTGATTCAGGTGATCACTAATCAGTCCCTCATAAAGCAGAATGAGGTGCTTGTGTAGGAATTTAACAGACACTGGCATGAAATGGTTGTCATACTCAGAGATGCTGATTTAAAAACAAATTGCAGTGGTCTTTTATTTTTTCCAAAGCTGTATAGACAGAATGGAAAGTGTATTTTAAATAATAATAATGTTAAAATAATAATTAGTAATAATAACAATAATAATGAGTAAAATTGTGTTGTCCATGATATTTGTCCTTCGATGGCACGTGTAAGGTTCTTATGTAATGATCATCCATCACTGTAAAGAAGTAGAAAACAAAAAAGGAACGCAAAGGCAAATTCAGCAAAGGCAAATTCTACCACTTTTCAGTGAAATGAAATTTTGTATGAAATGTATTTGTATGAAATGTATGGGTAGATGAAGGCCTTGTTCAAGAACAGAAAAGAAAACACACCGTAAATAGCATTAGCTTGTGTTCCAAACACTTTTTGAAGAAAATAAAGCTTAACACTATCGCCATGGCCACATTTACCTGACTATATACACCTCAAAGATTTTGTATTCAGCCCAAACATGCAAAGGGAAACTGTAGGCCAAAGCAGACTGACCCATCAACATTTTTCTTTAACAAAGCAGGACACAACCGAGCTATGTCACTGCTTTCTGATTGGTCAGAATGTTGTTATGACAACAGACAGACTTAGAAAGTGGTTAAAAAAACCCACAAAAAACAAAGGAGATACAAGCTAACAACTGGGAAGCCAACAAAGTACAAGCTTGACTGTCTCTTTGGGCTGAAGATACATTTCAGTGGGAGTTTTTAGCGCTGTGAGAAATAAAGGTGATCAAGGACATCACTAACACGTTTGCTGGGTTAGGGTTTCATCTCACGGATGAAGAATGCAGAGAAAAACATAGAAAAAAACTCTATAAAGAATAAACCACCAAAAAAATGGCTCTGACAAAAAACTTGGTCTGCTGGTTCGACTCCATGGACTTGGTTACCGGACTGAGATACACTGGAAAATCTAAGCGTGCTGCGAGGTCCGTGCCATCACAGTACAGTTTAGGTACGTCATGGTACCTACGGAAAAGTGGCTTATGTGTAACTGTTGGAAGACTCCTCCATTCACACCATCCTGTAAAGTCCACCCGGTTCAATTGGCTGGTTAGCTCCCATTCTGGAACTGTATACAAACATGAGAATGTGTTGATCTTTGGTTTGCCTGCTGTTTGGTGGGCCCTCAAAAGAGGTTTTAGAGAATCCAAAAGATTCAGTGACACCACTGCCTGGGTGGTGAACCAGAGCCCTGTGCGATGAAGTGATGAAGCGCTCCACACCAGAACACTCAACAGGGCAGCAGCAAAGGAGACGAAATTAAAGAGTAACCTCCAGCCTTTGTCCTCCGTATGGCCCCGGTAAGGCTGCCTTTTACAGGAGCACTTCAGACGTAACCTTTGGAGCCGTCTGCGGTCGCGGTGAGCAAAAGGAGGCATAGAAAAGCTTGAGATTGAGGGGGTTTTTTTATTTTACTAGTGTCTTCTTAAGCACTCTGCCATAAGATCAACAGAGGAAAGGAAAATGGCTGTCAGTCAATTTAGGGGAAACATTCATCTGCTGAAATCTCAGACCCAGGTCGGCTGCATGATAATGAGAATGAGTTATCGATGGCTCGAGCTGTTGTTATCTCTGTAAACCCTCTCAGACCAACTAAAAAACTCAGAGTACTTCAGCCACTTAACCTCCAAGAATGTTAATTTACTTCCAGCAGGAAATCCACTGAACTCTGATCACATTAACGATGTTCTAGCATTGTTAGGTATGGAAAAGCCGTCTCACATCTGTACCTAAACACTACTGTTCTGCCTGATATACAACATCAAGACAAGTTTATTTGTATAGTACATTATCATACACAAAAGTCATTCAATGTATGTTACAAGAATAATATAAAAAATATTAAGCATAAAATAGTAAAAAGAAATAGTCAAAGATATAAACATGTGGAATTCATCACTAATGCATCTGAATGGCAACTGAATATTAAATACATACACAGGTCCACAGCCCATGGCTAATGCAATATGAACTGAGGAACAGCTATGCATTAATGTTGAAAATGCTGGAATCACTGTTATAAGCTAGATTCCAAAGATATTTTATATTGTAATAAGAGATTACAATCTTTGGCTAAAATTATGGGTCACACTTAGGTGATGTTCGTCCAGCTTTTTTACTTTAGCAAATAAACAAATAGATCTGATCCAGCTGGACATTCTGGCTTCACGAAACAAAATCATTTTAACGAATGCCATATTTTTTCCACATCAAGTAGAGGAATCCACTCAGTATTAGGGAAAGCATTATGGAATCACCGTGCAATTTTTATGCATAAAACAATGATTGATTCAAGTCAAAAAATGCAAATCAGGGTGCGAGTTTAAAAAGTGCTTGCAGACCTTAATGAGCTGTTGAACTTGGCTGATTGAAAGTAGAGATGTCAATGGAAAGGATAACAAGAGTCTCTCAAGAAGGAACTCCAGCACAGTGTGGTAATAATTGTTGGTTGTTTCCAGTCAGTTGAGTGAAAAAACTGGTTTAAAGTTTAAACCAAAGAGTGACAAAGTTCAATAACATGGCCAGCAAAGAGTCTGGATCTCAACCCCATTGCTAATTTCTGGTGGAAATTTAAAAATTGTTCCATAATAAGACTCCATGCTGCAAAGCTGATCTTGTGAACTACTATTTGAGAAAGTTGGAAGCAGCATGACGGAGAAAATTGGCTTTCAGAAATGAAGTCCAGTATTCAAGCCCAAGGAAGAGCAAAAAATAACTAATTTCGAGTTTTTTTGTTGATGATTCCATAGTTTTTCTCTCCTCATTAAGTGTATCCATTACATTTTTTCTTCAAGCTTAAAAAACCTTTAATTAAAATGCTGTAATTGTTTAAGGCGTTTCACAAATCCAGGATATTCAGCTATTTAAAGAAAAACTGTTTTGTGTCAGATTTGTGATTTGTTTACCTGCTGCAAAGTAAAAAACTGAACATCCTACAAGTGTGGTCCATATTTTTCCTAGGGTTACAAATGGCAAATATGTTGTATTAACAATTAAATTGCCTAACAATTTTATCATTGTTAAAAAGCAAGACTTTATTTTCTTTCTTGATGCGTTTTAGAACAATTGGGCTTTTTTAGTAATTTATTACTATTACAACTAGTGAATCACTCTCTGTACATATTCACTCTATGGAGCTGCAGAAATTAAACTTTGTAGGACAGAAAACACTGTTTCAGTGGTTTGGAAGTGCAGTATCAGTGTGAGAAACTACAGTGGCCCAGAAATGTCAACACAACAATGATCAGCGGTCCATGTCTTAACGGTCTGGGTTTCCAAGGGACAATTGATGGTGAAACTTTAAACAACTTAAATAACTTTGCTTAATGTAACCATCACATGATGACATTAATTACAGTTATCAAGGAACATTTCACTTACTTCTTAGAAATTCTTCGGTCCGGCCATTAAAATAAACGCATCCACCTCTTCATCACCATCAATCGTCTCCTGGAAACCCAGACCATTAAGACACGGACCGCTGATCATTTCCGTTGTGGCTTTTGAGTTCGTGTTGTGGCTTTTGTATTTGTGTTGACATTTCTGGGCCACCGTACGAAATGGCTCCGAATACTTCTCACCAGGATCTCAGACACTTTTTTGTCAGACTGTTGCTAAATTGCTTAATTTCACAGTGACTTTTCTCAACATTTGAAGGAATATTTGGTTCAAATTTGGTTGGGGTGTTAGGGGTTTTGTGATGATTTAGGGTCTGATATATTTCTTCAACTTGTTTTGAATGTAGTCTTGAAAGTTCCTGGCCTAAACAAAGGCAAGGAGAGAGACACCCGGAAATTAAGCATTTGGGAAACAAAAATAAATGAAAAATATTTGAACACTGTACCAACTCTCAATGTTATTTTTGGAGAACTTTAAGTGTCATGTGACTGAGCAAGGCTTTTAAAAACCATGAAAAAAAACAAACAATATAGCAGAATATTTTTCTTAAAAAAAATGGCATTATGTGAAAGCACTTTATTATTAACATTTTTATATACATTTTAGCATGGAAATAACACGAAGGGACACAATTGGCTGGTGTAACCTTTTCACGCTGTGTGGGTCAACTTTGATTTTGATTTTGTTTTTATTTCCAGTGGAACTCCTGCTGTTTGTATATGTCCCCTAAGTAAAAATAAGTACACTGATCAACACGTGTCTTCCCAACAAGAAGTGGACAGCAATATTCCAGCACTGAACCTTTTTAACCTTCTTCTAAATCAGAAGCCAGGACTTTTTCCAGTATATTAAGGAACTGCTGAAGTTAGAGATGTGAGAGACCCACTTTAAAAAGGTACTATTCCACAGCTTTAGTTTATTCAAATGTGTTTGCATTGCACATTTGAAGTTAAAAGCATGCTGTATAATTAAAAGATGAAGAATTCCTCCGGTCCACACAAAGTCCAAGCCAAGGGGGAATAAATGAGACCACTTTAAATGGCGCCTCAAGCAGGAGTTTTCAAAAGAGCTGTTAGACAAAGTCAAGTCTGTCCATTCAGAAGACACCACTGAAAAAAAATACCAGTCAATGTGCTAAAAGTCCTTTAAATATGGACAAACGCTAAGACAATGACACAGGAGGTTTCTCCACCTTCGCATTCCAGTCTTCAAATAAGCACTTTTTAAAGCAAGGACTACGGCTTTACAGTATGTTAGGAAATAATGCCCCCTACTGACAACTTACATTTGTTTTTTTATGCCTTTTAAACAAGTATTTTGAGGGGAAAATTATTGTAATATATCACACATTTTACAGATCTGACACATTACTATAAATAACAAGCTTTCAAAATGGCACTCTCTAAAACAGACAATGAAAGTTCAACTTTTTTTTTCTTCTTCCATAGAAGGACCTTTCTAGGCAGTACAATGTCCAAGTGATTTAAAAACAAAAGTATATCTACATGCTGATGAAAGATCATCAATATTCATTAGTCTTTTTTTTTTTTTTTTATTTACAATGTGCCACAGGGCCACCATCCACTACTGCTGGCTCTGAGAGTCAGTTATTTAAATGATCTGGCAACCTCCTGTAGTACCACAGTATGGCAGGCTTCCGGCCCATGTTGTGAATGCTGTAGGCTTGTCCTATGAAACAAGCAGATTAGAAATGAATTGATCAAGTAATTCAACACAGGATATATATATTAAGGCCATATGAAGGTCAGTTGAGTTTTCTTACCACAAGGTGTCATAAATGCTTGCCCGCAGCTGTACACTGTTTTGACACCGTCAATTTCGACCAGTACAGAACTTGAAGCTACATTAAATATCTTGAGGAAAAACAAGTGCAAACATAAAACCATTAGCTCCAGAATACATTGCCTTATTTATTCGACTTGCAGACAAAAGCAGTCATTACATGATGACAAGATTAACTACGGGGGTCCTCGAGTTACGACAGTTCCGTTCCTACGACAGTGACGTAATCCGAATTTTGGTGTACGTCAAAATACACCCTAGCCTAAGCCACTAGAACAATCTAGAACATAAAAATACAACAAAGCCACCGAAAAAAAGGATAAGGACATAAATACACTGCACTTGTACTTTTAACAGTCCAAAAGGGTGTAGGTAAGTTTACTGGGAGATGCCAACTCCCTCACTCATACGCCATGTTACTGCATATTCTGTGTATTCTTCCACCGCACCCAACCAAACTAGTTCGCCCGCGTAGTCCGTAAGTACGACTAACGAACACCTCCGCCATAATTTTTAAATGTTTTTATAGGGGTGAGCATTGTAAACTCGAAATGTCATACGTAGATACTTCTGTAATCCGAGGACCCCCTGTATTAACTCAAAAGGCATATCGTTGTATGAGTTGGAAAGTAAAACGGCTATACTGACCTCCACCTATCGCAGATAACACAGATAAAAAAGTGAAAAGAAATCATGATGACTCACAGTAACTGCATGTAGATCCAGCTTCGGAGGTTTCTTCATATATGAGCCCAACAAAATCTTGCCATTTGAGAAAGTGTTGGTCTGAAAGTCAACCATATGACCCATAGCTCTTCCATTATACGAATGCCAGTGGAAGTCATCTGGGTTGATGACACTACAGGTTTGGCCATCTAGTAAGAAAAGTATAATTAGTTAGTTAAAAGAGATCATTAAAAGGAACAGAAACCTTCAGATATAACGAATCTACAGTGAATTAATAATACTGACCTTTAGAAGAAGAAGGCCAAAAATGACCAAACCAAACACAGAGGTTGTTCCAGTCTTCAGTCTCTAGGACAATGGGGTGCAACGGAGGGCCACAAATATCACAGTCCTGCAGGACACGGGGTATTTGTTGCATGTGATGAATTATTCCAGACGACGGCAAGTCTGAAATGACAGCATAAATGCCATTTTAAATTGAGCAAATTACACATATGCAGAGGAAGCATTTAACTGGATAAATTTACAGTAATTATTCGCCTCTTACCAGAATCCTCATGCTCTTCAAAGCGCTGAAGCTCAATCAACGATGAAGGGCCACTTTTAAAACCAAAGTCACTAAATGAAACACAATCATTCCACATTCATTACAGCACTTAACAGCACTACAGCAAGAAATCACAGTGGAAGGAATTAGCATTAAGACAACTCACCACCCAGATGCTCCGCTGGATCCAGCTGATAACCTCGCGTGTGTTCTCCTACTGGCAGCAAGAGGCTCCACTGTAACACCACTTGTACAAACATCAAAGGTAGCATCCATGGTTCCATGTTGTTGATCACTGTGGATGTTCTCACTAGACTGCTCGGACTGATCTTCGAGTGAGTGGAGCAAGTTCTTGCGGCCCATTTGTCTGCTTCCTTGACCCTTTACCAATGAGGATGCAGGTTTGCCAGAGGCTTGTAAGGCATTAAATGTAGCCAAATATCTTTTGAATGATTTTGGCGTTTGCAACAAGCTAATTTTGTTTCTTTTCTGAGTATTAACCCCTGTCTTTTGCAGTCTCACCACACTGGCAACTTTATTAAGGGCTTTAGAGGAAGGGGCCATCTGCGGTTTGGACTTTTGGGGGGAACAGTTCAGTGGTGAGCTCTCGAAAGATCCCTGAGACTGAGGTACCTCCCACCAACTGCCAGGAGCTTTCCGCTGCCGTTTGCCTCCTGTTAGAAGACCACACACACATACACACAAACACACACATATATTTATATTAAACAAATACACACACTTAAAAAAAGCAACTTAAGTCTCTTGGTATTCCATCAAGCAGCTTCATTTTTAGCCCCCTGAGGTCCTATCAACATTTACAATGCCTTTATCATTATGAAAAATGTATATTCAGTTATCAAGTGTTAGTGTGACAGTGCTTAACGAGTTAAAAAACAAATCCAAATAAAATCCTCAAACAGAAAAAGCCAAATTACTTAAGGACTTTACCTGGAATAAGGCTGCGCTGTCTAGGTGGAGGACTGAAATGTACTGAGTTTTCATTAACGTCATTAACTTCAGTCACCTCTTCTCTATCTATAGGAGATGGTGTCTTTGACTGAGTCTCATGTTGAGCTGGAACTGCTGACTTTGTTTTCTGTATTCCACGTGCCGTCTTGGGATTTTTCAGGTTTTCTTTTTTCTTTTTTGCCACCTTTTGAACAGTCACAGGTTTGTTTGGCTCACCCTGGCTCTGCTGTTCCTCAGTACTCAGCTTTGATATTGCTGGTGCTTCTTTTCTCTTCTGTTTCTTATTAAGTTTTGGTTCTTGCAAAGGCTCTGGATCTGCCACCTCAAGCTTCTGTGTGTTACTTTCATTTTGGCCATCATTACTTATCCACCATTCTCCAGGTGGTTTCCTCTTCCTCTTGCCTGTCACAGGACCCTCTGCAGAAACAGGGGGCTCAGGCACGGGGAGCTCCTTTACCTTCGCATCTTGTTTTGTCTTCTCTATTTTCTTGACCTTTATTGCCCTCTTTGAAGTACCTTGCTTCGTTTCAGGATGTTTATTTGATTTCCTAACTAGTACATGAAAAAAAAGATGCAGGACATGATTAAAAATCTTAAAAGATAAAACCCTCAGAACAGTTTAAGAATGTGCAACATATAATAGAGATATAAGACATTTAGAAGATAAAAAGGTTGTTTCTGCAAATAAAGATTTTATTTTTTTGTGACAAAACAAGCAGAGACTACTTTAACCCTCTGGCTCTCCTGTGGGACATTTATTTTTTAACCATTTTAGCTGTGTTAATGCATATGGAATGAAACTTCCCAAGGATCTAGAGTTATTTCAGATCTTACTACATTTTAATTCCTTGTTGTTTACACTGTTAAATCATACAATGTATGTTAAAATGCTTCCATTCTAAACTCAACACTTGAGAAATGTAGTTTTTAGTGTTTTCTTCAAGATTATGTCATTTATCCATTTTTGGCCAATAATCTTAGCTTCCAACAGGGGAGTATGATGCTCACTGCACTCCAACAGAGCCAATGAACGACACAATTTTGACAAAGGTGTGACCTCAAGGATGTCAGATAATGGTTTTGTGTTTGTGCATGAAAATAAAATTCAGTATTGTTAATAAGTTACATATTTCAGACTTGTTCCATTTTTGGCCCCAGCAGCACTGAGAATAAAGAAAATGGCCATTTCTGAGGCTGTTTACTAACAAGTGCATTGTGCAAACAAACTGGTATCTGAAGGAAAGGAATAGATATTTGATACTTATGACAAGAACTAACGTTAGCTACAAACTTTATGTAGCCAAAAAGTATATAACAATATAGAAATATAAAATATTTATAAAAATATAATAAAAAAATATATAAAAATATGGCCATTATATAAAATATCATATAAAATTGATCGCTTGGCCAAAAATGGATAAATGGATAAATGACATAATCTGGAAGAACACACTAAAAACTACATCTTTCAATTGTTGATTTTAAAATAAAAGCATTTTAACCTAAATTGTATGATTTAACAGTGTAAATAACGAGGAATCAAAAAACGTAGTTTTCATGGGTTTCAATTGGCCAAAAGTGTCCACGAGGACACTGAACGCATAGTGAAAACGAGGAGGGCCAGAGGGTTAACAAAATGAATCCTTTTAGCCTTCTGAAAGGCCATTATAGGTAATTTTCTTCTTAAATGTTTGAATATGAAGTAGCGTTCATAGAATAACTGAAACTGAAAATAAAGCCAACCTGCAGGAGTGCTTTGCACATCTTCCTCCATGGGTTCTGGAGGCGGTTCGGTGTTACTGTGGAACTCGCCCACCTGTTTCTGTTCTTCAGGCACTTGTTTATTCGTTGAGGTTTCGTTGTCGATACCCTGCTTGCTTGGTTTTGCCGAACCTAAGGCTTGACCCACGCGTGCACCAACTTTTACAGGGGATTTTGCTTTTTTGGGTTTTATTTTCACATTTGATGCAGTTTCTTCTTGTCCATTACTGTCACCCGCAGTTAATTTCGCAGCTTTTTTCAATTTAGATGCAGGTTTTTCAACTGGGATTTCAGCCTGATTATCCTCTTGCCCCTCTTTCTTGCCAGGTTTTTCAGACTTCAATGTTTTGCTTCTTCCTTTTTTCTGTTTACCTGTGTTGACCAAAAAAAAAAAAACAGAAGGAAAAATGTTATATTGGGTTACAAACTGATTGATTTCAAAAGAATTATTGACTACTACAGCCAGGCAAAATCTCAATTCAATCAAACCTCCTAATCATGGGAGTAGAGTTTTTTCAAATAAGTCCTTTTCACAATACCACCAGCCTACTGCAACTCTATCCAAGGTTTCTTAGAAATTAACAAATGGTTTTCAGTGATTTACAAAATACTCCGGTCTATAGTAAAACTGTGGCATATGCAGATATGAGGCCAAGTTTAAAAAGTTTAAAAAGTATTACTACACCCTTCACAGTACATAGAAAATTGATAACATGGACATACCAGGTATATTAGCATTTTGGCTGGTCTCTGGAACAGAGGGTGGCTCACCAGCTGGCACTGCTTCATCAGTTGCAGTTAGAGGGTCTGTCCTCTCCTCTTGCATTGCTTGAGTCACAGTGTCTTTATCAAACTCATCGAAAGTCTTTCCACGCTTTGCTTTGGTTTTCTTCGTATATGTGGCGTCAGGTTCATCTATTAGTTTTTTTCCATCGTCTCCCAGCTTTGAAGAAACCGATTTGACCGGAGATGCAGTCGTTTTACTATCTGGCTTTACAGAAACATCTCCTGGTGCATGTTTCTCTTTCTGAGAAACAACAGTCTTCCTAGCAATTCTAAATATAAAGGGTGCATCATCTTCCAATATCATGAAGTCATCCTCCAGCTCAAGTGGTGAGGGAGCACGAGCTTGTTGTGTCTTTGCTTCTTTTTTCCTGAAATTAATCAAGAGGGTTTCCCCATTATTCATGACACATGTTCAGAAAAAGCATAAACAAAATCACCTGTCTCTGAAATGAGAGTCCTGGGCTATTCATAATAACTTCAATGAACAGCCACATAAACAGCTAATTAAATTCATAGTCAACATGCACACTAACACATCTCCACCAGATTCCAACAGCAACAAGGGCCACCAGCTTTGTGTTTTCACAAAAAACACAGAAAGAAAAGTGTCATTATGTTCCCTCTCTAACACCCCTAAGAGATACATATTTTTCAGACAAGGGCATTTTTGTTGACACTGTTTGGACAAAATTGCTGTACCTTTAAATTCTGAATGAGGGTTTTCATAGCACTTTATAACAAATCTTAATAGACCTTTAAAAATAAATAAATAAATAAATAAATGGAGCCTCCAATTAACATACTGAAATTTACATAATACTTATTAGTATGGGTATACTAGTGTTCAGTTCATATTGTTCCATATTTTTTCATGAACACTGGAACATTTCCATTAACCTATCCTGTCTGGATAATACATAATGTAACAAACTCTATTAGTCATTGTTTAAATCTCATACTTAGTCGATGTTTATAAAAACATTCAGTTAACACAAACTCACCAAGAGCTTTTGGGCTGGAGGGTATCTCTGAGCTTCTTCTGGAAAGATGATGTTTTTACCTCCACATCTAACTTTGCTTCTGGCACCTGATTCTTAGGCTGCTCTTTTGAAAGAGACTCAGGAGGATTGTTCTGAACTATAATGGAAGGTAACAGCCTTGGGCTCCCATCCCTAACAATCACAATACATGAAGGGAATAGATCATGTATTAAATATGTCATAAACAGATGTATCCGTCAATAAGACCAAGAACAAAGATTATTTACATTTGTGACTCTTCTCTTGTTTCCGGTGCTGAAGTCTGGCTCTCCTGGGGAGGTACAGCTGGGTTCTTTACAGACACACAGCTAAAAAATAAAAGTATTTAATAAGGTCACAAGATTTAAATATCTAGTGATTTATCCTTGTGATTGTATGTAATGCAAATGACTGTTATGCAATGTAATGTAACATCATCCAGAGCAAGAATTAAATATTTTTTTGTTATAATCGGCACTTTGGCTCTGGCGTTTCTTGTTCGTGTTAACTGCGACTATGGATACCGATGTCAGCAGGGATTTTCCTTTCTGCATATTGAGTGTTTTTCAAATGCTATCAAACCTATAATAAATAAGTTCTTGGTTGTTGTATGCCTACATTCATAAAAAATGCTTGTCTAATGTATCTCACAGAAACTGTGAAACAGTGTCACATGGTTTATCCCTGTTTATCTGCTGCTGCTCAAACTTCAGCGCATCAGTGGTGACTGGCGCAAAAAAGCAAAGGGGATTCAGATTTAGGCATTTCACTTTAGGCTTAGTTACTTTTTAACAATTTTTTCTCTTTCGGTTAAACATCAAAATGACCATTTTGGACCGTTTTCGGCTGGGGATTTCGGTGGCCATGTCAGTAAACAACTCAATAATATATCGCAAGCCAGCTGACTGACCTCTTTACAGAAGCAGCATCCTTTCTAGAGGACTTTTGAAACTCCAGCCGTGCTGGTGGAGATGTCAGTGATTCACTGTCCCTTTAAAACAAAGTAGTGTTTTTTACCATCTTTACCATTATTAACAATTACATTTTTAACTGATTTTAATGGATACATTTCTAAAATGCTTACTCTTGCAAGAACTCCTTTGGGGACTCAGACCTCTGATTTGATGGAGGTTTGCTCAAGTCACCCCCGATTGGCTCCTCATCCTCCACACCGAAAAGTAAGGGGGTGATGTCGGGCCTTTCGGTGTCCCCTGCTTCAGCCCCCACTGGCAAAATATCAATAGGGCTGGATGTCTTAATAGGAGCAATCTCCTTAAAAGGGCTCTCTGATGCAAGGAAGAAATGGGGAAAGTGAGTGTATACATGAATCACTAGGTAAAGTGTAAACTATTTGACAGTGACTGTGGCCCCAAAAAACATCACACAATTCTCTGCTGCCAATCCACTGTAAAAACTAGCAAAGCACACCTTTTTCATTTAAATGGTCTTCCTGAATGCCTTTTTCTGGTGCCAAAACCTCTTGCTCCTGAAGATAAAAGCACATAAAGTTAACCTTTTCCAGCTACAGTTACCTTAAAATGCAAAAGGCAAAATAATGAACACACATATTAATTCTTAAGATCTATATTTTGAGATTCTAAATTCCATATACCCATCCATTTTATACCCATTTTATAAACACACATATATGTATAACTGGGTGTGTCTGAGAGTTTAGCACCATTTAGCTTCATCTGTTTTCCACCTTTTTGGAGCTCAGAGAAGCTTTAAGGAGAAGAAGATTTTCATGTGAAGATGATGGGAAAGCAAGGATTCAGGATATTGCAAGATATTTGAGGACATTTGATGGGGATGATTGTCCAGCAAATAAGAATGTCAAGGGGAAATAGGAGCAACGGTCTGAAGAGACGCAATGGGGAGGCGCGCATTTCCGAGTTGAATTTCTTCAAATGTAAGTAAAAGGAAATTATGACACTTCACTTATAGATAAGCTGGCTGTTTGTGATCAAACTGCTGGGGAGTTTGTTTGTACGAGTTTTGTTGTGTTATGAAGGAGTTTTTGTGCGATTTTGGCCAGCTGGGCGGAGCGTGTTTTTAGTTTTGGACAATGGTGAACCGGTAGCTGAAGAATCGGTACTGCGGCAGCCTGTGGCGATTCCTTGGGGTCTTCTGTACAGATTTAATGCAAAAGAAGTGGCGTCGAAGCGTTTACTGATTAATAATTCTGTGGTAAACATGAGGACTCTAAACAAAATGGCGTCTCAAATGGTACTGCTTGCACTAAGCACTAAATATATATATGTGTAAGATAATTTTTGGAAAAAATGTTGTTGACATTATTGACTGACATAAATCTGCACAAAGCAAGACATATTTGTCTACTCCTATGTTGATAAGAGTATTAAAAACAGTATGCTTAGGACAGACTTAAAGGTGCGATTAATCACGAGTTAATAGTAAGTAGTTAATAGTTAATCGCGATAAAATATTTTAATCTACTGATTATATATATATATATATATTCAAATCGACTAGTCGATCAGAATAGTTGAAGTCGCGTCGACTAGTCGTTTGATGCATCACACACGCAGCGGAGGAACACGGGTGTGCAACATTGAGCAACTTTTATTAGAAGTTTTCTGTAACATTACCAGTCAACACGACAATTAAACAATACAAAACAAAGGCTGATACCTTAAATTTTCTGGTAAATTTAAGTGTCCATCTAAGAGGCAACAGTTTAAGCCGCGGCAGGACGACTCCCTGCAGTGTTAGCGTTAGCCATGCTAGCTAGCGTTAGCATGATAGCTAGCGGTCAGATGGCCTTGCAGAACGCCGGTACTGTCACTGCACTTTAACACCAACTTGCAGATTGTGCAGGTCTCCGTGCTGTTTGTATGTCTAGAGTGAAGTATCTCCACACGTGATGTGTGTCTGTCTCTCGCCTTGTTGTTGTCTGTGTTTACCTTTCCCTCTAAGCGGCAATGGTGCAGCCCCTTTTATGAAGGGACTACAATAATTGGTTAAGTGACGGAATTTGTGTCAGCATCAGCCAATCAGAGACAGAGACTGCATTATGTACACAAGCGCGCACAGAGAGAGAGAAAAAAACTCGACTAGTCGACTACTATCAGGCAGAGTCGACTAGTGCCTCTGAAGTCGAGACCCCTCAAAAAAACACATTTTTTAGATACTTCAACCTTTATCTTGGGTAAATATCACTATTTTTTTTTTACAAATTTAAGAGATTAATGTTTCTAACACCACCTAGCACAAGTTTGAACTAGGATGTTAGAGATAGTTACAGTTATTTCAAAAGACAGTTTTACAGGCTTTTAGCAAATGCTGCGATATGTGGTTAGCATGCTAGTCATATAAGATTGTGCACTACGCTGATGTAGTAAATCACAAGTGATGATATCTTGTGTTTTACTGTTCAGTACATCATTTATTTCCAGATTGTTGAGAATTAATATTTGTAGATTGCAGTATTTGTTAAAGATTTAAGATAATTTTAACATGAGCTTAAAGGGTACCGTAGCATAAAAAATGGAGCACATCAGTGTGACTTCATTGAAGAAAAGCTTATGTGTAAACATATATTCAGCAATTATATACTCTCTGCAAGTAGTTTTATATGTTTATACATAATTTTATATGTGATAAGGAATATTTATATAACAAAATACTGATCTTCAAATTAAATCTACTATATTTTTATTCCAAAACTATTGGTGTCTCCATTAAGCTCAAGGTGCTCCCTTTAAGCTCGCTTACATAGACCGACAATGTGAAAAGTTAATAAATAGTCTTGAAACAACCAGTCAGTTTTCTTTTCAATTAAAGTTAAAAAAATCTTATTTAAAGTAAAAAAGAACAATACATTATTTCACGGATTTAAGACGAAACCAAGGCGGAATTCCAAAATGAAGGAACCTCTCACAGCTGCCCAGGACATTTGGAATAGACAGAAAGGCCTTGACACCGAGGGCTAAGGAGTACATCAGTGTAGGCTCATCAAGGGCCATTTTTTAAAGTTAAACTTTTACAGTGGAACACATACAATATGATACTCTATGTTAATGTTTTTTTGTGACCTTTCTTATATAAAAACAATAAAAATTACTACTAAATTCACAAAGTGAGCTTATTTGAAACGGGTGTTCTTAAAGGGTACAACATGTACCCAATAAGCACAGCCCAGACATTTTGCATTTAAAGCTGTATATCTTTCTTATTTATTTACATTATGTTTAAAATTAAGTTATAGACTATTAAATGAGAGATTAATGTGTCATTGAAATTTCTCATTTCCATGTGAATATACCTTTTACTTCAACACTGTTCCATCAAAGATTTGGGTGAGCTTAATTGGCACGTTTACCCTATCGAATGGAATAGAATTGAATCGGATCATGACCTTGTGAATTGGAATCGGATCGATTCAGGAAATTGGCAACAATACCCAGCCCTATTGGTCATACCTGGGTTAGAGAGTAGATTTGGTATTTACATTTTATTAGATTCTTGTACAAAGTTGCCGAAGCAAATGATAAATTATGGATGCTGTGGTTGTAACATGAACATAAGTCATTTCTTTATTGTCTGTGTCCATCTAAGAAGGACTGGGAGGGATCTGTACCTCATGTTAGTTGATGGTTGAAATCCTGATATCCAAAGCATTGTAAAAAGTCAGAAGGTAATGAGAAGGTGTTAATACCTATAAAATCCCTTTCTGTGCACAAGAAAAGCTTTCCTGTGTCATATGATAATTAAACTGCCCTGAATTATTTTTTAAAAGGGAACAAATATCAGCAATGCTTGTCAGGCAGATGTTGGAAAGGAATCAAGAATAGACCTGAACGAAGATGGTGTTTTACCAGACAAAATCATCTGCTGTGTCTTCTTAGCAATAGAAATAATATTAGACTGCCAGTAATGATCCAGGAGACCAGATGTCTCACCCCATCAGTTGACGGTCTTCTAGAAGGAACTTCTGTCTAGCTGAAAGTTGTATTGCTATGAACAGCAGAAATAAGAAAAAATAAAAGTATTGTACTTAAGTACAGTTTTTGAGTATCTGTACTTAGCTTGAGTAGTGGCATGGCCCCACGGTGAATCCAGCCGAAGCACTGCATCACGGTCGTCGCTATTTTTGCTGCGCACACTTTTGCTGCGCACACTTATTCCAAATATTATTGTGGTGTGTGGTTTAAGTGCTTTAAATAAACCACCGGCCAGGTAATTTTAGCCAGGTAAAATTTTTTGTCCCAGTCCAGTCCTGGTGCCACCCTGATGACAGGATTCAGCGGTGGCCCAGAATTACCATCAGCCCAACAGGTATGCCCGATGGCCAGTCCAGCACTGTATAGTAAAAAAACTGATTATCAAGGGGGTTACAACTGATGATCAAGACCAAGTAAACAAGGAAATATTACAGTAACCTCTATAAATCTATATTTTCATCAGATAATGGAGCCAAAGCTGAAGGTCTGTCTAAATTAATCTACCCATGTCATTCTTTGTATGTTTCTCCCCAAAACATAAAGAAAGCCAACTCAGTAATGTTTCAATTCTTATGGAAAAATAAAACCTGCTATGTTAAAAGATCACACCTAAAGAATTAGGAGAAAATGAGCTTCTATTAAAATGCGACTTTGAGATTAGTAAAATCCCTGCTAAGTTATCTAATTTCCATAAACAGGTCATTTCCTTCTGGAAAATGATATTTACACATGCAGCTTTTCTCCCCACATGTCCACCCTATGGAATAATAGAGTGATAAGGGTTAATAGAAAGTCACTATTCAATAGAATCTCGTTTGTAACAGATTTTTTGGACTCGAAGGTAATCTGTAAGATTGTCTTTTCTTAAAAAAGATAAATTAAATTGTACAATAAAAGAATACAGGCAGGTTTGTTATGCAATTCCATTGGCATTAAGGCAGTTGATCTAAAACATCATGTTATATTCAGAAGTTAAACCAATGCTGCCAAACCTGTAATCTAAACAATAGTTCATAAATAATAAAGGAGAACCCCGATCACATGCGCGGAACCGATCGGGCAGGCGGCACGGATCGGGTACTGACACTCGCTCCAGTGTACAGTTTCTACAGTCCAGGTGGGGGCGCTAATAGAAAAAGTATAGTTCTTCAACACCAGGCTGGGAAGTAGAAGATCCATCTGTGGTCGTGCTATGTTGGAGGGATACAAACTGGAGGAGAGAACCTGTTCTGCACTGCTTAACACTGGAGTTGTGTTCAGCCAAAGAGAGAACCATTTCAGGAGGGAGCTTCTACTGCAGTCACACAGATTTAAAGGACCTGAAGGGTTCGTGTCTGGAGACTCTTCAAAGTGGTGCGTGTTTTACCTGGAACCTGAAAGCAGAACAGCAATGAAAGGACTGATCTGTACTTTGAACTGTTAGTGCGTGTGTAAGTATTTTTTTATATTTTCATATATTTCTTTTTACTTTTATTTTAAACTTATATTGTTTCATATATTGTTTTTTTTTTCTTTGTGCCTCTGTGTGACTCTAAAGTTGTAACATAAGCAATTCCCTTCGGGATCAGTAAAGTTTTTCTGATTTTGATTGTAGAATTTGAAGCTACCGGTGGCTTTTTTAGGGTTTTAAAAGAGAATTGGATAAAAATTTAGCTTTAAGTAGCCTTCACCTTTGTTTTAAAAGCACCCACAACCAACTCAGCTTTTTACCCACCTGACCACTTACATCACTTCTCGTTCTTTATCATTTCTTTTTCTTTCCCAAAGATGCAAGATGGCTCAGAATCTTCATTTTCCTGTAGTTTATACCGACCTACATTAATGCTGTCAAAAGGAATGTGTCATGAGAAGCTCCAGAACTCAGAAGTCTGCTGGGAGCTTCTCCACTAGAACATCTCACAGCCATATGGAGGAAAATTCAACAAGGAAGAGAACCCACTACTGCCAGGAGTGTGGAAAGAGCTTTCATCATCAGTGTGCTCTCCAACGACACCAGAGCGTCCACACTGGAGAGAAACCATATGAATGCTTGGAGTGTGGGAGCCGTTTTACTCAGCAGGGTTCTCTCAAAGCCCACCAACGCATTCACACTGGAGAGAAACCATACCAGTGTACAGTGTGTGGGAAGAGTTTTGCTAAACAGAGTGGACTACAAATACACCACCGCATTCACACTGGAGAAAAGCCATATCAGTGTTCAGACTGTGGGAAAAATTTTACTGTAAAGAATTATCTTCAAAGACACCAGCGCATCCACACTGGAGAGAAACCGTATCGCTGCTCAGAGTGTGGGAAGAGTTTTAATCAACCAAGTACCCTTCAAGCACACTTGCGCATTCATACAGGAGAGAAACCATTTTGCTGCTCAGAGTGTGGGAAGAGATTTAGAGACAGAGGTGATTTCCAAAGACACTTGAGTATTCACACAGGAGAAAAACTGTATTGCTGCTCAGAATGTGGGAAGAGGTTTACTGCACCAAAGCAGCTCCAGGTGCACCAGCGCATTCACAGTGGAGAGAAACCTTATCACTGCTTGGAGTGTGGGAAAAGTTTTTCTCAGTTGGGCGGTCTCCAGACACACCAGCGCATCCACACAGGAGAGAAACCGTATCACTGCTCTGACTGTGGGCGGAGCTTCAGGCATTCCAATACTTTAAAGGAACATAACTGCACTGTGGGGGAGAAACGGTATCACTGTACAGAATGTGGGAAAGGTTTTACACAACTGGGTGGTCTCCAGCGACACCAGCGCATTCACACAGGAGAAAAACCGTATCATTGCTCAGAGTGTGGAAAGAGTTTTAGTCAACTGGGTAGTCTTCAACTACACTTGCGCCTTCACACTGGAGAAAAACCGTATCACTGCTCTGAGTGTGGGAAGAGATTTAGTGACAAAGGTGGCCTCCAAGTTCACCAGCGTCTTCACACAGGAGAGAAACCATATCAGTGCTCAGAGTGTGGGCAGAATTTCAGACATTTTGCTACTTTAAAGAGGCACTACACTACATGTACCTTGGGGGAGATGAAAACTGCTATGTGAGTCTCTGATTTCTGTTCATGTTTTAAGGTTTATATGAATGATGCGTGTACTGTATTTTGTGGTTTTAGTAGCCAATTGTGCACGGTGTTGGAAAAAAGGTTCTGGTTATCTATTGCATGTTTTGTTTGACGACATCAGTGTGAGAATGATGTGCCTTAATGGGTGTGATTTTTTTTTTCTTCCCCCCATCCTATCAGACTGACAGTGGGATGCAGTAGTGATGAGAGTGAAACGTAATTTCTACCTGATGAATTCCCTGAATTTATCTAACAAGGGCAATATAGTCTTATAACCTTCAGTCTTAAGATTTGATTCAATTCAGTTTGATTAAATATATAGTGCTTTTTACAGCTGAAGTTGTCACAAAGCAGCTTTACAGAGTCCAGGTCTGAGTCTCTAGTGAGCCAAAGGCATCAGAGGCGAGGAAAAACTCCTTGAGCTGAAGGAAGAAACCTTGGAAGGAACCAAGACTCAAAAGGGGAACCCATGCTCCTCTGGTTGACCCAGAGTCTCTCTGGAGAAAAGTAACAAGAGAAGGCCTTTGTGTATTAAATTAATCATTGTATGACAGATTGGCCATCTATGGCTATCAAAGTTGGTAAAGTTAGGAGCCAATAGAGGTAGAATTTGTTTGAAGAGTAGCTGAGAGTCTCCAGTCCAGACCAACAGGAACAATTTCCACTAGCAGTTGCCCTCGGATGTGGAGGAGCACATGGGGAAGAAGAAAACTGCCGAACCAGTCGAGGATAACACCCCCTCCCGAATGTCTCAAATGTTAATGGGAAGAGTATTCCAGAATTCCAGAGCGTTCGAATCCCAACTGCTACAGAGCTGCTTCACTTGGTGAACGGGTTAAATGCAGAGAAATCAGTTCACTGTGTGTTGTACTTGTATGACTTTGCATGTGACAAATAAATAATATCTCTTAAATAAGTTTGCTGAGGTATTCGGGTGTGAAGGTTTTATTTGTCAATAGTAGAATTTTGTAGTCAATATAATATTTGATCAGAAGTCAGTGACGTCTTGATCGTATTATTTTTTCCAGAGAAACCAGTGCATCCACTCTGGAGAGAAAATCTGTGCTTGGAGTGTGGGAGCTATTTTACTCAGCATGGTTCTTTCAAAGCCCACCAATGTATTTACACTGGAGAAAAAACGTATTACTGCTCAGAGTGTGGGCGGAGCTTTGTGTATTTCATGACTTAAAATTTTAACATTTAAAATTTCATGACACTATTAGAAGTGCTTATTGGAGGAGTTGAAAACTGTTCACATGTGAGATGTTTTTATTATATTAAGATTAACATAAATGTAGTAACCTCCATTTTAAATCTAATAGCCAGTAGTTAATGGTGTAAGAAATAACTTTTTATTGTATGATTAGTATGCCAACATGATTGTCTTGAGAACAGTCATGAGACTGGATCTTCAAATTCTGTTTTTTTTTGTTTGTCTCTGTGCATGCAGAGAATCTAGCACAGGCATAGCTTAATCATTCTGTCACCAGTTGAATTTATACAAAGTCTGGCATAGTTTATGTAGAGATACTGGGGCTGGGGAGTTGGGGAATGGGGAATAATGGATCAGAGGTAGGAGAAGAAGGTGACCAGGCTCTCACCACATCAGGAACAATACAACCTGTTGCCCAAGAAGCCTGTGTTTCTTTACATCAATTGTTCCCCACTATTGTCCTGTAGCCCCCTGCTGTTCAGCTACTTAACTAGCATCCTGGGCTGAAGTGTGTGTGAGAGCAGTCTAACACTGATGGGGCCCCAGGACACATGTGAAGTGAACCATTTTTATTTTATATGTTGATAACCCCTATTAAGCCAAGCACAAGAAGTTTCATACTAAAAAATACTTCAAATTCTTTTTGCATTTAAAATGGGGCTACTTGACCCACATAATAACAAGATGGTTAATATTTAACATCTTTAATTAATGCAATTAAGCAAATGTAACTCACATCATCACTCACTGACCTACAGGGCAAGCAGGCATTTGAACCAAACAACAAAACTTTCTGGGTGTTGTGTGGGTTGATACTGTAGGTGCTGCAGCTCAGTAATCCGATTAAATGTTTTTACTGCCGGACAAAAAACGATGCACATTGTCAGTTGAATTGATAAAAAAAAATTTAAATTAAATGAAAACATGCAGACACCCAAACATTTGTGGACAATATTGGTCATACCTGGGTTGGAGAGTAGATTGGGTATTTACATTTAATTAGAACTTGAGTTGCCAAAGCAAATGATAAAAAGATGGTAAAAGTTGAAAAAAATTATGGATGATAAGATAAGAAAAGAAAGAACTTTATTTATCCCGAGGGAAATTATTTTGTCCTAAACATGCTCAATGCAATAAGAAGAAATAAAGATATACAATAAGAGTTAAAAAAAGAACAGAACAATAGTAATATTGCAAATGTAATATCAAAATAACTAACAAAGTAACAAATAAGGCAGATATAATAAAAATAACATTAGTGGTTATGAAAAGTGTTTGTGCCATGAATAAAAAGAGAGGTAGCATCATGTGATGGGGGGATGAAACAAACATTCAGTAGCCTACAGATGAGTAAATAATAGCAGATGAGTAATATTGCACAATCCGAGTGAGAACCCAATGACATTAATGCTGAGAAAGACCACCCACAAAATGAGAAAGAGTTATACAGTCTTATTGCTACAGGTAGGAAGGATTTTCTGTGGCGTTGAGCTCTGCATTTAGAGGCGATGAGTCTTTTTGCTGTGTGGCTCCGATGGCCCATCATGGAGGCGTGCATGGGGTGACAGGGGCTGTCCATGATACTAAGAAGCTTTTTCAGCATTCTCCTCTTAGACACCTCCGCCAGGGTCTCCAGTCTGACATCCAGGACAGAACCAGCCTTTTTAATCAGCTTGTTCAGCGTTTTGGCATCAGCTGTCTTCACCCCACTTCCCCACCACACAGCTGCAAAGAACACAACACTCTCTACCAGAGTGATAGAACATGGTCACCATTTTCCTACAGACACTGAAGGACCTGAGCCTCCTCAGTAAGAAAAGCCGACTCTGCCCTTTCTTGAAAACAGTGTTTGTTGGTGTTCTTGGACCAGTCCAGTTTACTGTCAGTGTGTACCCCCCGGTACCGGTAGTCCTCAACCACCTCCACATCCGTCCCTCTGATGGTGACAGGGGTGCGAGGAGGAGCCTGCTTCCTAAAGTCCACAATCAGTTATTTTGTCTTTGTCATGTTTAGCTGTAAGTGGTACGGCTCACACCCCTCAGCAAAACTCCTGTATTCATCCTCCTGTCCTCCACACTCCTGTATTCATCCTCCTGTCCTCCACACTCCTGTATTCATCCTCC
>JBBPCY010071728.1:0-11641 GCA_037974405.1 Brachyalestes nurse | reverse complement strand
AAACCCAAAATCCAAATATTATTATATCACACGAATCACACATTGATTTACGGGCAGTCTTGCGGGCCATAAAAAAATTCAAAAGGGCCGGATCCAGCCTGCGGGCCGCCAGTTGAATAGGCCTGAGTTAGACCATGCAGGGGCTTCACAATACTTGAGTATCCCCCAACAAACCTCCTGTAATACCCAGCAAACCCGAGAAAAGATTTCAGCTCTCGCAAGATCTTTGAAACTGGCCAACTCTTAAGAGCAGCGATTTTCTCTGGGTTGGTCTCAACTCCATCTCTGGACACCACATGGCCAAGATGACAAACTGAAGTCTGAAAGAAGACAATTTCAGAGGCGGGAATGCATTTTCACCAGCCTTTCCTAATGTTCCTCCAATCAAGTCTTCAAGGAAAACTAGCACACCCTTTAAGTGCATGTCCCTAATGCATTTTTCCATCAATCTTTGGAATGTGCTCGGAGCGTTCTTCATCCCTTGTGGCATTCGATTAAATTCCCAGAACCCAAGAGGACACGTCTTTGGTTTGTCTGGCTCTTCAACATCTGTCTGATAGAACCCGGATTTTAAGTTGAAATCAGAAAACCACTGGGAAACACTGAGTGCACAAAAGGTATCCTCTAGCTTTGGAAGAGAGTAGACATCCTTTATAGTCTGAAGATTCAGGCACCTATAATCTATGCACAACAGGCCATTCTTATTTTTGACTACCACAATTGGTGATGAGAATGGTGACTCTGACTCTCTAATAACTCCTGCATCAAGAAGCTCATGAATGTGTTTCCTAACCACCTCGATGTCTTGAGGGTGGATTGGACAAGCACACTGTTTAAAAGGGGTTTCATCTGAGAGCTTGTGATGTGTTACCTTGTCCGTTCGGCCAAAATCAGAGTCATGTTGTGCAAACACGTCAGGCATGTTGCTAAGCTGCTGAATGATGCGTTCTTTCCACTCTGGTGGGATTGCGGACTCACCAAAATTAAAGCTTAACCCAGGGTTGTTGGGAGGGCTCTGTGCCTGGTAACCTTTGGAGTGACTCAGGTGACCCAGCGCTCTTTTAATGAGATACTCTGGTAAGTACAGATTTGCGCTACTGTACACTTTGCAGGAATGACAATGTCCCAATCAGTCTCGTTACAAATCGGTAGCTTAAAGGCGGCTGTTGGGGAAGATTGACCAGGCTAGCTGGTTTGTCACCAGCTAACAACCCTCCCGGCAAGCAGGATGAAGATGGATGTTCAATTAGAATAGACTTCTCGCTCTGGTACCTGCTTACTGGGGTGGTTCCTTCAAGTACAACAGTTTTGCCTGCTGGAATGACTTGGGTGTTCTTTCCTTGCAGCCTCACTACACTATTGGGCTCAGTGTTGTTTGCCTGCATGTGCCTCACTTCAAGTATATTAAGGACTGCTCTGTACCCATGTGGGACCGGCTGATATGCCAATCCAGTTTTGGAATAGATGGCATACAGTACATCAAAAGTATTGGTGCCTATCAGCACAAGGGGCTCTGTGATGGTTTCACAGTCAGGGACGACCAGGACAAGTGTGTTTACATTAACTGGTACCCCACAAATTCTTTTGGGAAAACGGTGGTGAGCTCAATACAACCCAAATATGGAACAGACTGCCCTGCTGCTCCTTCCAACTCTAAGAGATCAAATAGTGGCTTAATCTCCTGCTTTGAAAAGCATAGTTTGTAGAATGACTGGGGAACTGTTGTGACTTGTGACCCTGTGTCAAGCAGGCAGTTAATGTCATCACCGTTTATGTTTTCTTGGGCTGTGCTCTTAGTACCAGCCAACCCCTTGGGGAATTTCTGGAAGCTTCTACCTGAGCTTTCTATGCTAGCACATAATTCCCACAGTTAAAACAATACCAGGGCCAGGGTTTGCTCGTCTGTTTTCATTTTGTCTGGTTTTGCATGTTTGTGTCTGTATCATCTTGGTGTGATTTCTCTGCAGCTTTTTCCTTTTTAATTGCCTTTTTCCTTTTCTGAGTCATTAATGAGGTCAATTGGCTCTGCAGGCTAGCAACCTGTTTCACAAGGTCCTCAATAGCACTGGGATTGACCTCGGGTTTTTCCCTTGGCTCTGCACTGGCATTCGCATCCTGAGATTCAATTTGCACTTGCTGCTTAGTGGTGCTTATGTATTTTTTCATACAGGTAGCTTTTGCCCTGCTGCCTTTCTTCCTCAGGAGGTCCAGAAATGAAGGTGGGCTGCTTTTCCTTTGTTCGAGTTGCAGGATAGAGAGCAGAGCACTATCCTAACATCCCCTACAAAACTGTTTAAGGAGGTTTCTGTCTACTTCTACTGGTGCGACCCCACCCCTTTTTACCGCAAGGTTTATTGCTACTTGGCGTCGATGGAGGTAAGTTGATGGGCTCTCACCAAGGTCCTGGAGGGTGTTCAAGAACTGGGCAAAGAGTTCCTCCCCATGCTCCATGGTGCCAAATGCTGAATCAAGCAGCTGCAGGCAGGTTAGAGGAGGTGAGTCGGGCTGTAAACCCTTAATCACATCAGCTGCGGGGGATCGCAAGCTCTAAAGGATCTTCCTAGACATCTGGAGAGGGGACATGTGGGGATCATTCAGGAGCAGCTTGATGTGGGAGCACCAAGTGTCATTGATTTCGTTATTGGGTCTGGGAGCCTTTCCAGAGAAGTTGTGGGCTGACATCTTCCCTCCTTACAATATGATCAACCACTATTTTCTGTATTTCTGGATGGTTCGGATCACTCATTGAAAGTGAAGGAGCTTCCCTCGTTAATTATCGGAACGTTAATTATTTCCCTGAAGACCATCAGAGAGTGGGTTAGGAGTAAGAATCCCAAGGTCCCAATAGTGGGTTCAGCATGTGTGGGAGAAACCTTTTCAACCACAGGGCTCATAGCTTCAATATGCTCACAAATCTGGGGTACTATTCCCTTCAGTACTTGTTCATACTTGACTCCGCGAAGCTTGGCTAAGGCCTTGGCTAAGCTCAGTTAGATAGTTCCTGGTAATGTGACCGCTGACTTCAGATTGGTACACACTACTTAGCATTCTGATAGTATATACAATACATGGGTCGTCCAGCACTGCATATCTATATGGTAAAATCGCACTTGGGTCTTCTATAGCCGTACCGTTAGAGTATTCAACGATCAAGCAGACAATGACAGCCAATGTCACCTGGCCATTGACAGGGGGATGGGGAAGTTACAGGTGTGAAACACCCATCTAGTAAATATGCATGTGAAAGAGCAGAGAAAAAGTATCTAGTCTTATTCTTTTACAAATTACATCGAAACTACATACGATTTCTGAATGCTCTTCTTACATTTTTGTAGCCAAAACATATGTTTTTAGTTATAATAAACTTCCGGTTGAGTAAATGCTGGTGCACTTGGCTGCCGCTGCTCACTGGTTGCTATTTTGAGTTTTTAAAGTTCTCTAAGTTGTTAGTCGACAACTTAATTCAAGTATTTAAAGCATAATCCTGTCTTGATACGTTATTCCAACAATTACGGGTTTTTACTGCTCGCGCTGCTGCTGTCTGATCGGACTTTCACTCCACCTGCCTATCTCCAGCCGTCTATATTCAGCTCGGCTGTTTAAGATGTGGATCCACAGGGTGTGTGTGTGGTCCGTGCTCACCTGGGTTATTCACCTCCATCCACACATCGCTTTCAAGCCCTGCCGCAAGTACATCCTCCGAGGATCCCGGCGAAACTTCAATATAAACGACACTAACTCCATCTGGTCCAGAACTCGTCGTCCTCCCGGGCCGTTAACCACAAGGCACTAGCCCACCTGGCTAGGTCGGTTAAGCCTATGGTCAGGCATGGTAACTCCAGCATCAACTTCGGTCTATTAAACATCCGCTCTCTCACGGGTAAGGGGCATCTCATACAGGATCTCCTCTCTGACCGTAAGTTGAACTTTCTTTGCTTGACTGAAACATGGCAACAGCCTAATGACTTTGTTTCCCTCAACGATTCCACGCCACCTGAATTTGATTACATCTGTCAACCTCGCAACTCGGGGAGGGGAAGAGGCCTCGCGATAATTCACCGAAAGCACTGGAAAGTCCTCCCTGTCTCCGCCCCACACTTCCACTCATTTGAATACACAGCATCATAGCTCCCGGGATCTACTCCCATCATCGTATGTACTGTTTATTGGCCACCTAAGCCAAATAAGGAGTTTTTAAATGACTTTGCTTCTCACCCACTTGTCTGTACTCTCTCCAAATATGATAATTGTTGGCAACTTCAATATTCACATGGACATTAACAATAACCCTCTTTCCAGAGATTTTACTTCCTGTCTGGAAAGTTTTGGACTCCAACAATACATAAAATGTTCTACGCAGGGTCATATCTTGGATTTGGTCATATCTAAAGGTCATATCTTGAATTTGGTTTGTTGTTCTGGCGTCATTCCCACTCACTGCAAAGCCAATTTGTTTCCCCAATCTGATCACAGGTTTATTTCTTTTAATGTAAATGTATCAACTTTGAAAACCTGTACTCCTCGTGACATCTCATTTAGGAAAATTAGTAATATTAACCCTGAAAATTGTTAACACTGGAATTGTTCCTTCATCCTTGAAAACTGCTTCTGTTATTCCACTTCTCAAAAAGCCTGGTGCAGATCCCTATAGCTTTGATAATCTTCACGCTATATCAAACCTCCCCTTTATTTCAAAAATCCTTGAGAAATTTGTTGCCTCCCAGCTCCACTCACACCTCAGTGACCATAAATTCTACAGAGTTTTGCAGAGTTTTCACTCACCGCCAAGTCAATGTATGACCAAGCTTTATGGCATTTCACCTTGGGACATCAGCGAAAAGCATCTGATCCCTCATACTGCTCAACAGATGATGATAATAGACTCCGCTACTTCCTATATCAATCCGCTACTCCTCCAAGCTCCTTTAGACATTTGTTAAAATATTTATTACATCTATTATCATTACATCTCTACATTTTTATGACTCTTTGCTTATTTTAACAATGCAAATTCCATTAAGGCTCAAACATTACATTTTTCATTTAAGCTTTGTTTAAGTATTTTTAAATCACTGCTAATTTCTGTTTTACTTAATTATTAATGAGGCCTGGTACAGAGTAGCACCCCAGCAACAGTTTAGTTGTTTTTTTCTGAAAGTGACATCATGTTTACCAGTCAGAGGGCTGTCATGGGATAACTATGGCCATGTGATTAAAAAGGGCAGAGTTTTATAAATCTGTGTGCCTTCATTCACTGTGCAAACACAGGTAAGATCTGACAGGTGCACATTTTACATATAACTGTCCTGTGCTTTATTTTAATACTATATCAGCACACATCAACATCAACAAATTACTGAGTTGATTACAAGGAACATTCTTATGATTGTAGTGTATAATGTATTTGAAAATGATTCAGCTTCTTCATGATTAGACAGTCTTTGTCAGAAGTTCTATGTCAAACTGTTGTGCCAGAAATCCTTCTTTTCTGCCATGAATCACTCAGTGGTTTATACATTAACTTAGTTTTTCTAAAGGAAAAGCAAAATATACTTACATATAAATATATACAAAATATACTTGTTTTATTTGTTATCAAATCACTTTTGTCATGTTTTTGCGGGGCCTACTGGTTATCATAATCAGCTGTACACACCGACCAATTACCTCGTTCTCTCTCTAACTGTAGCCGACCTGTTTGTAGGAGGGTTTGTGATCCCTCCCAGCAAGACGTGCTCTGTGGAGACTTCCTGGTATTTGGGGCCTATTCTTTAAAATCCACAGCAGCCTTGATGTCACATTGTGTACCATCTGTATAATAAATCTGTGTGCAATTTATGTAGATTGATATAATATCTGATGCAGTGACAAGTAAATAAGTCTTAGAAACTCACAAAAACCCTAAAAAATATTAAAATAAAGTTTAGATACAAAATATAAATTTTCTCAATGTTTTTATTTTTTGAATGTTGTTCAGACTTAGTTCAGACTGCACTATAATAAATAACTTCTTCTAATGTGTTTGCAGAAAGAAAAAATCTCCACAGAGACTGGACATCAAAATTAATTCAAGCCAAGCTCTGCCAGAGGACATGACCCTTCTTTGCTATGAATTTGTTAATGGATCTTGTCCGAAGTTTGTTTATCCACTGTACCTGAAGGTGTCACTTTACATGCTTTTAAGTTCAGTGGTGATTTTAACAGTATTTGGCAACCTGTTTGTCATTATGACTATTGTTCATTTCAAACAGCTGCACACACCGACTAACTACCTCACTCTCTCCCTGGCTGTGACTGATCTTCTGCTGGGTGGCATTATGATGCCTCCTATTATGATACGCTCTGTGGAGACCTGCTGGTATTTGGGCACTTTATACTGTAAAATACACAACAGCGTTGTTATCACATTGTGCACTGCATCCATTATAAATCTGTGTTTAATATCTATAGACAGATACTTTGCTGTGTGTCACCCCCTGCTGTATCACAGTAAGATCACCCACTCTGTCACAATGATCATGATTTCTTTCTGCTGGAGCGTTTCTATAGCGGCCGGATTCGGAATTATATTTTTAGAGCTCAACATTCTGGGCATTGAAGATTTTTATTATAAAAACATTGCATGTGAAGGAGGTTGTGTGTTGTTTCAGAGTGCAGCCTCAAGCACAGCTTCCTCTTTCCTTTCCTTCTATCTACCAGGCCTTATGATGATCTTCATATACATTAAAATATTCCGTGTTGCACAAAAGCAAGCGAAATCTATTCAGGATGCCAAATGTAAAAGCAACACACAGTCAGTGTTAAGCAAAGAGGAGAGAAAAGCCACCATAACACTGGCTGTGATTTTGGGAGTGTTTCTATCACTTTGGACGCCGTTTTTTATCTGCAACGTCATCAATCCTTTCATTAGTTACTCGATTCCTCCAGCATTTTTTGATAGATTTGTTTGGATTGGCTTTCTGAATTCAACATGCAATCCTTTGGTGTATGCTTTCTTCTATAAGTGGTTTAGAAAGGCCTTCAGCATGGTTTTATCAGGTAAAATCTTTCAGCCAGGTTCTTCAAGAATAAATCTGTTTTCACACTAAGAAGTGCATGCCTGAAATTAAGCAATTATGTGTTTTTTCTGCGAAAAATTAAATTGTAGTTTATGTACCTTTGTCATTCTTTCAACTTATTGTTTCTTCTAATCAGCTTCTGAAACATGGCCCAGGAATTGTGTCCTCACAGGCTGGGTTTCATAAAAACTTGTAACTGGAAATCGTTTTTACTGCTATTAAAATCAGCTTGAAAAACAAATGCCATTCAGTCACTGATTTCCAAACCAAAAAGGTTAGTCCACCAGCATCTAAATAATTGCTTGAAAGAACAATATAGAGTCTTAGGTGAGCTCAGCTTGCTAACTTTTACACAACTAGAGTAAATTTAATGGGATTTAAATGTATACAGTTGTGAACTGCTGTGGTATTTGTGCAGAAAGAAGTGCTCATGGAGACATGGAGCCAACGTAAGTTCTGTTCACTGAGTTACTCAACGCTCTGCGAACTTTAATAGATGCACTGCGAGACCCCGTAAATGGTGCTACCATACACATTCTACTAGTAGAGCCAAAATTCCGGTATTAGATTTCTACTACAACTGCGAGCGAGACCTTCAATTCAGCAACAAAATCAGAACATGCTGTGGTGAATTCTCATGGCAGATAGAATGGCGCACACTTCACGATTAAAAACACTTTCTGTGGTGAATCACATCAGAGTTTGTACACTAGGCCCCTGCAGCTTTTACCGTATAAAGAGGCCTGTCTGTTTGCTTGCTAGCAGGTTTGCCTGTCTAGCTGATGTTCATAAGTATGTTTCCATTAAAATAAAGACACAGCAGTTGTTTTATTTTATGTTGGCTAGACTGCTGGAGCCACAGATAGCATACACTGGAGAGCAGATAGATGGTAGAGCTGGCTAGACTGTATTAGCCATTAGCCTGGTGCTAATGCCATTACACCTGCATGATTGCCTTGCTTTTGTTTAAAGGTGCAGCCCATTTTGCCAACTCTACCATGCCCCCTCTGTCTTTGTTCTGGGTGCCAGTGGTGTTAGCTGGCCCAGGTTGTGTAGTGCCTCAATCAGCATGTTTGAGATATAATTTGTGTATTTTTTCTTGATTTCGAGCAGGATTGCTGTGGACATGCAATATAAAACAAACAATGACAAAACGCATAAAAGTTTTACCACTGTATTCCCTGCTTATGACATTGCCAGTTCTGACACCTATTTTGGAGCAAGAGTCTTGCTTTTGGGTGGGTGTAGACTTTGGGCATCTACTCTGTGGCCTATAGGATGAACTTCTGTGTGCACCCCATCCTTCTTTAAGTGTAAGGCAGTGTTGTCCAGCCTTGCCAGAATCTTGTTTTCCAACCTTTTTATTGTCGTATTAAGGGTCAGACTGACCATCTGGGATTTTCCCGGTGGGCTGATGTGATATTTGGGCCAACCATTTATCCATTAATTAATTTATTTAAGACTCCATTGGATCCATGGCGCAGTTCACACTGGGCTGACTCAATCAAATGTTTAAACACCGCCCCCTTTCGCTTTGGTCCTTGTACCTGCGTACATATTGTGTACACGTATTGAAACAACTGACCTTTAAATTAGTTCTTTTATGTCTTCCATGCTGAACCAAATTGATTCAAGATTCAAGATTCAAAGCGTTTATTGTCATATGTGCAGAAAAATAGCATTTTAGGTGCAATGAACTTCTTACTTTGCTGTCTACACACAAATGCCGAGTTAGGTTAAGAGTTAATAAATAAAAATGTAAATTTAAATTAAAAGTAAAGAAATATATAAAAATACAACAAGATAAAATACAAATTAGTAAGTGAAGACAAATGTTATGGTAGATGGATGTGCAAAGGAGCTTAGTGTGCAAAAATGAGCTTAATGTGCAAAACATAAACTTTTGTCAGCTGTTCAGGAGTCTGATGGCAGCGGGGAAGAAGGAGTTGTTTAGTCGGGGGGTTCTATATTTCACACTTCTGAACCTTCGTCCCAAGGGCAGAAGTGTGAACAGTCCGTGTTGGGGGTGTGTGGGGTCTGTGAGGATGGAGGACAGGTGTGTTGGGAGTGGGTGTGTGGGATCTATGTTGGGTGTGTGTGGCGTTTGCGGTCCATAGCAGTAGTGCTGCCGTAGTGATGCAGCTGGTCAGTGTGCTCTCTCTCCACAATGCAGCTGTAGAAGCTGCTGAGGATCTTGGCTGACATACTAAACTTCCTCAGCCTCCTCAGGAAGTTCAGCCGTTGTTGAGCCTTCTTGACCAGCTGTGTGGTGTTCAGTGTCCAGGTGAGGTCCTCACTGATGTGGATGCCCAGGTACCTAAAGCTGCTCACCCTCTCCACTTCAAGCTCCCGGATAAACAGCATCTGGTGAGGTCTCCTCCTCTTCCTCATGTCCACTATCATCTCTTTTGTCTTATCAGTGTTGAGGATGAGGTTGTTGTCCTCACACCATGACATCAGACCGGCCACCTCTCTCCTGTAAGCCGCTTCCTCCCCTCCAGTGATGCAACCGATCACTGCAGTGTCATCCGCGAACTTCAGGATGATGTTGTCTTTGAGGCGACACAGTTGTGGGTGAACAGGGTGTGGAGAATGGGGCTGAGGACACAACCCTGTGGGACGCCAGTGTTTGTGGTGATGCTGGCTGAAGTCCAGTTGCAGACTGAGGCCTGCCAGTCAAAAAGTCCAGGAGCCAGTCACAGAGAGTGGGTTGCAGGCCAAGTGTGGTCAGTTTGTGGGGGTTAACCATGTTGAAAGCAGAGCTGTAATCAACAAAGAGTACCCTGATTAAGGAATCTTTGTTTTCCAGGTGGGAGAGGGAATTGTGAAGGGCAGCAGCGATGGCGTCTGAAGTGATCTGGGGGTTCTGGAAGATCTGGGAGGTCTGGAAGGTCTGGGAGTTCTGGAGGGTGTTGTAGGTCTGGACGGTCTGGGAGATCTCATAGGGGGTGTAGAACACGTTGAGATCATCCAGCAGCTCTTGCTCCGCTTGAGAAAAAAAATGAGCTCGCTCTTTTGCCATTTTGTCAACCAATCAAAGGGGTTGTGATCAGTGTTTCTACTGTCGATGCCTATCGCCTTTTAAACCAACGCACGAACACGCAATAATCCAAGATAACTCAATCCAGCCACACTAATCATCAACAACAGGGGTGCTCCAAGAACCAAATTAGACACATCATACTTAGCATGATGATGTCATCATGTGTCAATTCATCTCGGATGTGTCAAGCGACGTACGAAGAACGGACACGACAAAATGGCCATGTCATGTCATGTAATCAGGTTTCATGAAGCTGGAACTTATTCTAAAGCTCTATTTAAGAATATGATTCATGAGAAAAGCACCAGGTGATTAGATTTGATGTGTGAGATTAGCGGACTAAAAAGAAAATAATCAAATACATTTCTTTGGGTTAAAAATGTACACTTCATTGATTTGGTTTAAAAGTGGAAAAGTGTTCCAGGGATTTGAGGGTAACCCCCCCTGTGACAGTTTACTACCTTTTTTTTTTTTCAGAACAGGAGCGAATGTTTGTCAGTCACTAAAGTTCTCATTGGACAAGTGTGAACATGTGATTGAAAGGGCACTGTTTTATAAACAGCTGTAACTGTGTGGCTTTGTTCACTGTGCAAACAGAGGTAAGGCCTAAAAGAGGTACGAGTGCTTATTCTACATACCAATTTATAGCATGTATAACAAACATAAAGCTACTTTTGAGTTGTTTATAAAATACATTATTTTGATTGTGGATTGTGATATATAATGCCATTGAATAAGATATTTTGACAGAAAGAAGGAACTTCAAAACAATTCTCTGTGGAGTTGCGATCCTATAAACCCTTACATTCTGCTATGAGTCAAAAATTGAAAATTCATGAACATTTGTCATTCATATTACCCAAGTGATGATAATAACCATCATTCACTTCAAGCAGCTGCACACACCAACTAACTACCTCACTCTCTCTGGCTGAATCCAAACTGCCTGTAGAAGGGGTCATGCTGACTCCATGGAGACTTGATGCTATTTGGGGAGTTTATCATGTAAAATTAACAGCAGCCTTAATGTCATATTGTTTACTGTCTCTATTCTAAATCTTTGTGCAATTTCTGTAGATCAAAAATATGCAATCTGTCATCCCCTTCTGTACCACTGGTCAATTCTTTATATTAAGCTAAACAAAATCTTTAGTGTACATATTCAGTATAATTTTATAACAATATAGTATAATTATACTATAATAATAGTTGTTGCAGTTGTTTGATGCACAATGTAGAATAATGCCTTGTAATATGGTTTCAGGGAAAACCACCTCCTCAACTGCTGGACTTCAAAATGAACTCAAGCCAAGCTCAGATAGTGGACATAACTCCTCTTTGCTATGAATTTGTAAATGGATCTTGTCCGAAGTTTGTCTATCCGCTGCATTTGAGGGTGTCACTTTACTTGTTACTATGTTCTGTGGCCATTTTCACAGTATTTGGCAACCTCTTTGTCATCCTGACTATTGTTCATTTCAAGCAGCTCCACACACCGACTAACTTCCTCACTCTCTCCCTGGCTGTGACTGATCTTCTG
>JBBPCY010071727.1:0-11642 GCA_037974405.1 Brachyalestes nurse | reverse complement strand
TATCAGTAAACTCTGATTTCAGTAAATATAAACAGTGTAAAACAGTCTAGAACCGGTGTTTGTTCTTCTACACTCTCACCGTTTGCTGCTCTTTCTCTCGGCGCACCGCTGCTCGGCCACTCTCCAGAGCCCCTCCCTCCCCTCCCACTTGTGGGCGGAGACTATCCTGAAAGTTCCCCAGAGTTCAAAGATCTTTTGTTTTTTTCCCATTAGTTTCTAAAACCTTATATACCTTATATAAAGACATTTAGGTATTTCTGTTCTGTTCTGTATAAGGAGCTTTTTTGATGTATGATGACATGGATCCGTGCTGCTCAAGTTCTAAAAATTACTAAGCTTTAAAATGAGCTCATTTAAAGGTGAGTATTTGTCCTCCAAATTTGTCCAGTTTTCACTCACTAACTTGCCTAATCACGTGATACCACCAATACTGAGAGGGTTAAGAGTAGCATGGACCTTCTCTGGGTCATAGGATGGGAAACCACATCTTTTCAAACTGATGCTAATGCAGCGTCATTAAAAAGCTCAACATGCTTGGAGACGAACACACTAATTGCCAACTCTATTACATCAACTAACAGACGCCAGTGCTGGCTAGCATCGTGCTGTGTGATGGGGAGAGTGAGGACCATCCCAGCCACTTCCGGTCACAAATATGGAACTTAAGGATTCCCAAATGAGGGATTCCTAATTGAAACACTTAATAGAATCAAACTACTTACACACTCTACTAATCCATGCGTAAGAAACACACAACTAACAAAATGACACAGCGTGAGCTAACATGCTGTTTCAGATTTGTTCCAGGATGGAATTTGATGCAGTCCTTTTTTCCCTTCCAATGTCTGATGCTCATCTTGGCCTGATACCTTTATATCTCTAGATTCTATTTCTAATTTCAAACATGTAGCATGAATAAATGAACACGCCACCATTTAAGTTCCAATCCACTAGTTGATTTGACCTCCGTTATTATTATTAGCTTTGCGAATGTTTGTCCAGTAATTTTCAGCATTTTCTGTTTTTCACATTGCTCTCCCGGCCCATCCCTCTCATCCAACCCCCCCAATTTAATTCCCCCTGTGTTTCATTATGTGATACATACAGCACGTTTTCTATTAAAGATTCACTCCAGAGTGACCAGGAACGTGGCCGTGTTAATAGATGTTGCCGTGCCCCTTAATTAGGGATGCGCGGAGGTAATTGAATGCCCAGCTGACACCTCTGGCCTATCAGAATTCATTAAGGCGTTTCTTATTAGCATTCACAGTCCCCTCCGGAGGCATTGGGGGAGAAAACATTTTGAAGCCGGCAGTCTGGATCACACATTTCAGAGATGAAACTTGCAGATACTTTTAGTACGCCTTGATTACAGACGTCAAAACCGTAGGGTTAGCTTGGCTGAAACCTCTTTGGACCCAGCCAACCCTTTAAGCAGAGCGTAATGTGTGCAAAATCCTGCCACTGACAGTGCGTAATTATAACAGGAGTCAAACCGAGGGACTGGCGCTCATGACAAATGATATAAGAGCATTTTGAGGAGGAATTCCAGATGGCTTACATACTGCTGCCGTTTGATGGTGAACTTTGCCGGCTTTGCGTGTGAGTGATCTTTCCTTGGTTGAGTGTAGTTTGTTTCTATATGTTTTCCAGTGTGTATCTGGCTGTCATGGAATATGCCACACCTTTCTGAGAATGATATACTGTCAACCCATACAAAAAAAATTATATAATACAAAATATACTATAGACAATATATTTTCACCAGGTTAAATATATGGACTAATATATTGACCAAAACATATTGACCAAACACCAATATATTTTTAATACATTTTAAATATACAAAAAAAGCCACTTTGGTATATTGTAGTATATTTCTAAAAATACATTAATATATTAAAAATACATTTTTCTTTATATTTATTTTTTATATATGCAAACAATATATATTTGGGAATATATAGGAAAGCAGAAACCAGGCGAAAACATGCTATCTCCAACCAGAATGGACCTTCAGCCGCCCAGGACCGAACCCAAGAGCTTTTTGCTGTGAGATGACAGTGTGACCCACTGCACCACTCATCTATGATATGCTTTATGAGCTAAAAAGCAGTTATATATACCACACATTCCATTGGTCAGGTTGTTTCATTATACATATTTATACACAATCTACTGAAATCAGTGTGAAATCAAATGTATATCTATAGCCCATTATCATACACAAAAGTCATTCAATGTACTTTACAAGAATAGAATAAATGAATAAAACTGAAACAAAATAAAAGAACAGAAGAAATAAAAGAATACAAAGAAAATGAATTAAAGAAGATAGTAATAAGACAGCCCAATATGCACAAATACTTATAACACAGTTTAGACCTTCACAGTACTAATACTCTGACGGCTGCCATATACAGATGGGCCTTTGCACTGTCAGGGAGAGATTTATGATTTATGATGAGTTGTGATCATCCTGACACCCTCACAGGTGTTCTTCAGATGTTGGGATGAATCAAGGCAAGGTCGTGAGAATGAGTGAGGAACTGAGGTATGAACTGGGTCTGTATGCTTTTTATTCTGTGAAGATTTCAAATAACTATATATCTTAAAAACATAACACCTATTATTAGTTTAAAGAGCCTCTTCCAGTAACGCCCTGAAGTGGATGTGATTTACTCACTAGTGACTTTTGCACAAACCTGCCCAAGAGGGAAGATGTAGTAAAAACTACAAATGTTGAAATTCATGTAAATCAAAATTTTAAATTCCATTTAAACAGCTCTGATGATAAAGAATGTATAAATGTAAAATGGATAAATGTAAAAATCTGATTTTTCTGGGGACGCAAATGTTATGTCTGGAGACATTTGATTTTAATTAAAACTACACACTATATCGACACCTTGCTAAAATAATCGCCTAACTCATGTTTTCAAAATTTTGAGGAAACAAAAAAATAAATCAACTCCTATTCATTTCAATGGGCAGGCCCTTGTCCTAAAGTTACCATAGGTGGCCAGCATCATGAGATGATTTAGGCAAAAAAGTCAATTTTCCCAAAAAATTACTTTGGTGATTATTTTAGCAAGGTGTTCATATAGTGTGTAGTTTTTATTAAAATCAATTATCTTTGATTGGGGTCTGTAGCTTGTAGTGCTTCCCTGGTTGAGCCTTGATTAAGACTGCCATGCTGGTCAGTCAGCAGCATTAAGAAGGAACTGTGATGTTGGTTTTGATTTCCACCTCATCTAGGGTTGTTATCCGATCTACCTCATCTAGGGTTGATTCTCGCTGGGCCTCTCCTCAGTCATTTTACTGGTTTAGCTTCTGCTAAAATATCTCTTGAGATCAGCAGGGGCCCCTCCATCCTCTGGGGCCTCTCGTGTTTGTGTGGCTGTAAAGGCCGTCACTGTGAGTTCTTCACCAGAGCAAAGAGAAGATTAAAAGCTCTAAAAGCTTGTTTGTAGGTGATTTTCTGAAACAGACATGTTTTAGAGCATATTTTCAAATGGGCACTGCTGACGATGGACGGTTTGCTGAACATCATGTGCACATTGTATTCTCTGAGAGTGTCTCAGGGCTGATGATTATTTTATATGTCTGAAAACTCTGGTGTGGGAAACAGAGTCAGAGTGCGTGATTGAGAGGATGCATCTATGCCCTTGCAGTAAGGAGGTTTCTAGCATGAAAATGATAACCTGAATTATGAAATAAAATGCAGCAAAAAACACAGAAAAGCGACAAAAACACACTGAAATCAATCTTACACTGATATAATATTGATGGGTCTTCTTTGGACCTCTCATATTTCTTTAGAACACCAAAAAAGCGACAGTTTCAATACATGTGAAGTACAGTTAACAGCACTACTTCTATTTACTGTTACATATAACTGTGTATCTTAGTAAGCATTAAGAAAAGCAAATCATGTTTCATATCTTATAGACTGGGACTGGCTCAACATTTCCACTAATGGATTTAGGCCTCTTTTTTTTTCAACCCTGATACTGAAGTGTCAATGACCTGCCCCTTTTAGTACGTTCCCTGCCACACCCGCTACAGGGGCTGCTAACGAGCTGATTAATTGGATGAAGTGTGTTGGCAGCAGAGGAACCTCTAAAACCTGCAGGGCACGTTTACCTTCCGGACAGGACTGAAAACACGGGTCTACTATACATTATTCATTTAAAGAGTCCATAGAGTCCATATGTTGGAAAACATTTGATGCAGTATGTAAAAACTGCTACAATGTTTACATCATTCGCAGCCTCGTCCATATGTTAAAATAAAATTTTTATTTTTGTGAATATTTTTTGTTTCTACACAGACCTGCGTATTCAGCGTACAGTAGTTTAGACCACTTTTGTACTTGTTGTAAAACTGTTCCAACCTTGAGTTTTGAATGACACACAGTACAGGACAGCCAATTAGACCCACGATTATTTACGTGTATCTTTCACAGGCACAGTAACAAAAATAGCCTGTTCAATCAGAATCAGACAACTTTATTGATCCCTGAAAAAACTGCTTGACTGCACAAACACACAGAGACACAGAGACGCAAACAATATTAAATTATACAAACTAGTCTCCAGAAAATACTCTGCACTAAATACACTGTACTATATAAACAAAACATATACTGTGGTCAGTAAGAGAGGTGGATATAAATACTATAGATAAATTACTATAATTACTGCTAATTACACAAATAGTGGTTGGCAGTTGTTCTCTTTACTGAGTCTGTTATTGCATGTAACAGTGATGTAAGTAGTGACATAGCATGTGATAACACTATTGCAAATAATAATAAAGATATTGCACATAATGATAACGATTTTGCGCAAAATTCTAATGTATAAAGAGAGGCTGGCAAATGACACACACTCACACACACAGGAACACCGGCCATACCTACCACAACCCATCCACTGCCATATCTGTGTAAGATCAAATAGGAATTTATTGTCAGTGCTGAACCATTATGCTCTAACTACAAAAGAACCAGTCCGCCGTGGCCACACAGTGAGCGGTTAAGGCAATGAACTGGAGACTCTACTGGCTTATGAAGTGATTGCTTTCAGGGAAAAGCGTAGGACTCCCTAATACCGGCACACATCACTCACACACCTGCAACACCCAGATCAATTTCAGCCCATGTTAGAGAACTGATTTATTTCCGCGGGCCTGAGCTACTCATCATACTGATATTCTTTCTGTTTTACTATTGAGCGCCATGTGGCACCATTTCCACTGAGGTATCTTTGATTATGCAGATATTTATAGTCCAAAAAGATAATAATATACAAAGCTATTATCCTACTCCTCGTGGTTATGTTTACTGAACACAGTCATTTGACTGCAGGATCTCAGCAGGTGCTTGCATCTCTTCAAGCTGATTGCTGATTAGCTCCAAGAAACTGCAGTCAGTTTCATTCTATTAACTCTTAACGTTTCTCACTAACTTTGTTACTTATTTTATAACAGGGGACAGTTTGATATTCACTACCACCATCATTGGAAACCATTTTAAAACATGCAGTCTATTCCCAAAGTCCCTATATAGAAATGAAGCAGCCAAAGTGTTCCATTTTGAGTTCACAGGTTTTGTGATTTCACAAACCTACCAACCCATTTATATATATTCAGCCTACAGCAGTTTATAAGTCATAAGATGTGTTTCATCCCTGACTGCTTCTTGAACGAGGCACAAAACTTTACAAGCAATCAGATTTAAGGTTGTTCACATACTGTACATGAGCCTTAAACTCAGAATAATTAAATCGGCCTGTTTAATTGAATGGTTGGAAAAATATGAAGTGAATTATGACTGTTTTTTTATAAATAAAACTACATAATTATCTTATGTGCAATATTACTAAGTGAAATGTTTGGGTGAAACAATTTTATAAGGTGCAATTTAGTCTTACTTACAGTTTACTTACATTTGTATATGTTTTTACTATACAGATGTACATATTTATACTCCTAGATTTTACTTTATACTGATTCTACACTGTACTGTACATTTTCTTTAGACTGTACATTTGAACACTTTACTGTAGACTGTTCTGTGACATAGCATTTTATTCTATTTTATTCTATTTTGTGACAAAGTATTTTATTCACAGTATTTTATTCTGTGCTGTTACACAGTATTTTATTCTATTTTGTTTTATTCTATTCTATTGTTTTTCTTAATTTTGCTGCTCTTAACTTTGTACTGTCCACTTTCCGTGACCAAACAAATTTCCCACTTGTGGGACTAATAAAGGTTTATCTTATCTTATCTTATAAACATTGTTGGTAGACCTGCTCTCATGCTATTACCATGGCAACGTTTGCTTGGCTGCTGACTGTGTTCTATAGGTGATGCTGGTATGGAATGATGTGTTCATCAACATGGGCTGATGTGTCTGGAGTGATTGATTATGTCTCAGCATTACTCTTTATATTGTTTATCTAATACTTGTTCTCTGTTTCTGTTAATTACATAAGTTTGTAATTATTATATCATAATTACATAGTTATTACATAGTTACAATCATGTAATCACATAACTACGTTTAACCATTATAGAAAAACTTTTTAAAGGCTTAAATAAATGCCAAGAAAGGGCACTGAGGATATTCATGCTGCAGTAATCTGAAGCTTAGGTGGCAAGGCCATCCAGCATTCAAACACTGCTCCACCTGAAAAGCTCAAAAACATAGAGCACATCTCTTTCTTCTGCTCCTCTTATTTGCCGTAAGCCGTCGTGTCTTGATGGCAATGCCAACGTTAACGGCTGTATTGTCACGTGGCACGACAGGCTCCTCAGGCACAGTTGCGTTGTTCAATCGTCCTCGATCCACATCATCATGCAGACAGACCAGCTGAGGACGAGCCCTTCACAAACGTGATCGGTTTATTGTGAGGTGAGGCTCTGCTTGGTTGCCAAGCCATGTCTACACAATATCTTTTCAACCCCTGTCGTGACTCGTAATAGAAGACAAGAGGTAATGCGTTATCATGAATAATGGTTCAGCTGTAAGGCCATAGATCATCAGGGCCGTAGATCATTATGGCCTTAGCTGATATAAGGCATGACCTGGAGTGTTGTATTGCTTCTGTTCAACGGCTCTATAAAACAAAGCAAAAGTAAAGCAAAGAAGTCTCAACATATGTGTTTTTGTACCAAACATGCTTTAATTTCACTAAAAAAGTAAAACATCTTGCATTATCGAGAGAGTCACAGTCACACTTTTTTTTCCAGAATCTGACCGAAGTGAGATATAACTGTGTCTTCAATCACAGTGCCTGCTGAAATAACTTCAAACAAGATCATTCCATCCTTACATTTAATACTGGACCATATGGTGAGATGCTACATATGTTTTGCTCCATTATCAACTACCTGTGGTGAAATTCTGCAGCTGTTATGCGATGACATATGTCCCGCCCAAATCCTCCTCTTCACTGATGGCTACCTGCTGTGGCTGTCTGTATCATATGGCAGAACTGTTTCACGTGTAGTAACAAAGGCTGTGCAACATGTGTGTTGCATTTCTTTTCAAGGGGCCAAAGGGTCATGTTTATTGAGGTGGACAAAACTAGTGGTTATAGTATGTCTTTTCATGCATAGAGGTCTGAAGCTTGGATCTACTGGAAGCATTTAGCATCTTCTGGGTCAGTGGAGTCACCTATAGAGAGGAAACACATGTCAGTTGGGCTTACGCCATCCACTTACTTTCCAGAAGCAGTTAGTCGTAGATACTCTGGGGTGGTCAGTGGTTTCAGGGTTGGTTGTTCATTTCAACGGACAAAGGTGGTTCGAAAAATGGCACTCGGATAAATTGTAAAGGGCCCGTATCCAACAACTGCTTTGTATCTTTCTTTAGGCAGCTTTGCTTCCATATCTGGATGGAGGACTGACCAACTCTTTTTCAATCTTCCACAATGTTTACATACCACATCAAACTTCAGCAGAGCCATTGTGTAGGATTGTTCCTACTCATTATATGGACTCTTCTCTCTTCTACCATCTGGCAAATGGTACCGAAGCTTCCACTTTGGTTCTGCAAGACTGTGCAACAGTTTCATACCCTGGTTAACCAAGTACATTCCAGTGTACCCACCCTATACCTTAAACACCTCTCATAATCACACTCGACTCTCAATAGCACCTGCACTTTACTTCTGTTTACTGCCACAACAGGCACACTTATGTCCTGTCGATCAATTTGATAATGCTGCGGTCTCCTGTGCGATAATATACAGTATGTATGGTGCAATATTATTCATTATGGAAGGTTTTTTTTATCTCTTTCATACTTTACTGTATTCCTACTTACTGTACAGTGTTGTACTTCCCATTCAACAATTACATTGCTCTATTGTCTATTTATTCTATAGTTTATGTCATACTTATGATGCAAAACTAGTCACTCAGGAAAGTTTATACCCCGTTCACATTATGCTGTTACATTACATCACTGTACATTGTTGTGTACATTGTTGTGGTGTCTATTTGTTGTGTTGTCGGAGCTGTCTCTGTTATAGCGTTCACTCTGTTGAATGTTCAGTGTGGCTGCATGTTACCCTGTGGTCCGTGGAGAAACGTCTCATCACACTATGGAGAAATTTTACTTTTCAGTGATATGGATAGTAATGTGGCTCTCTGACTCTGATTGTAATCAGTGTGAGGGTGAGTCTGACCACTACCCCCCAGCAGGCACTTGTTAAAATGAATTTCCTTCCACGAGTCCCCCTGCTTTAGCTGTTTAAGGCCCGTATGTTTTCTGGACGTTGGGAAGATGGAGTAGGCCGAGTTGTCAGTAAGTGTTCTTTATTCTCAACATTGCGATAGAGTAATGGACCGTAATAGACATCTCTCTGCACTATATCAGCCCAGCGAACAGGAGGGATGGGAGGCAGGCTCCGCTTTAAGTGTTTTTGGCAGCTTAACTGATAGTAATGAAACATAATAGGCAGCCATAATAACTGTCGCTATTACTTAGAGAGCCTGTGAAAGGAATAAAGAGAGCAAGCTTGAAAGGAGGCACTGATCTGTTTTTATTCTGCTCTCCTCTCATTGTGTCCTGTATGAGGTAATATCGTGATCTTTGACAGAGATAATAGTGAGTAATCAGTGTTTTTACTACTGTGTGAGTGTGAGTGTGTGTGTGTGTGTGAGAGAGAGAGAGCAGTTGATTCATACTGTGGTAATCTTTAGCTGCTGAGTATAGCTTCTGCTGAGCTGTAGTGATTCAGCATTACGTTCACATAGGAACTGCTTCTAAATTTAAAAAATGTGTGTGTGTGTGTATTTGTGCGTTTGTTTGTGTGTGTGTGTGTGTGTGTGTGTGTGTGTGTGTACAGAAAAGCAGGCCGAAACCTACAGAACTAACAAAACTGACCTTTTGTCTGTGCTGTAGATTTATAACTCTGCTCCCCTGATATCTGACCGAGTTGTTGATAGGCTTGAGAAGGACAGTAGTTGTCCAGTTTTGTTTCTTGTCCAACTCTCGCTGACCTGCGTGCCAAACTGGCTGCAGGCGTTGTGGTTCCCTGCTACATCCTGGGCTGGTATACCTCAGCCAGGGCTACAACTGTGTGTGTAACTAGTGTGTGTGTGTGTGTGTGTGTGTGTGTGTGTGTGTGTGTGTGTGGAGCCCAGGAAATCCCCTTATCCTTTGACTCACACTGACAGCCCTGTCCTTGTGCTCCACTCTCCCGTTGATATTGTTTGTCCACTGCGCCTTCCAAGAAAAAAAAATGGACAAGTGGCATCCCTTTCATCTAGACCTTTATTTTCTTTTTTTTCATTATCTTTCAAATTTATCAGCATAGAGATATGACTTTTTATTATTTCCAGTATCAGAAACTAAATAGAACTGGGTCAAACTGGCTGAAGAATGCCATGTTTTTCACCCAAATTGGCCAATTTCTATTTAATTGAACATATGTGTTCATTTAGAATGTCAATTAAACACGTGCAAGCCTTGAAAATGGTGTAGTTTGGCCATCCATTGTGCTACTGCGAACTCCCAAAAAAGCCCACCATTGCTGGATATCTGAAGTACTGGTCATGCAGAATGATGAGGCATAATTACAGCCACCTTAAACATAGATCAGCCATCGATTTGACCATTAATGCATCATGCAACACAACGTAATAACTGTTATAATCCACTACAGTGGACTCTACAGCTCCTCCATCTTTCATACATCTACATAATAATCTGTGATGCTACTTTGTTCTGCAATTTCCTATTGGGTTTAAATCATTAACATATTAATATATATTAATATCTTATTTTATACAGCAGTCTACTATTTGCAATACATTACAATTTTTTGAGGGCTAAAACATTATCATTATGTGCAATAGTCTTACCATGTGAAATATTACTGCTTAAATCAATATTACTGATCTACTACTGGGTCCTGTTCCATGAAACAGGTCTGGCAAGTCCGGCTTACTTTCCCTTACTTTGCCTTGAATTAAGCCAGACTTTTCCTTAATCCCGTTTCACTGAAAAGTACCCTGATCTCTATTACAGCTGTAACAAACTCCCAACCTCTATTGGTTAGGTGGTAGTAGTCTAGTGTGTAAAACACTTGCCTGTGAACCCAATGACCACAAAGTTGCAGGTTCAAACCCCCTCACTTTCTACCATCGTGTCCTTGAGCAAGACACGCAACCCTCAGTTGTTACACGGGGGACTGTCCCTGATTCAGTGGGAAGCAGACAGTAACCAATCAGCAGAAACAGAAGCTGAATGAAGGTTTGTATACTTTCGTACAGTCTTCCACGTTCCAGACAAAAGGTTCAGAGACTTTGGTTGTTATGTGGGTGGTGGATTCAGACATGGCAAGTAAACTCACTCGAGTTTTCAAACTTGCAGCCTTGGCATCTCTCCTGGCATCGCTCATTGCTCCTATGGCGCTCGGCACTGGCACTGCCGTCTGTGCCTGCCTGGTGACTTTGAGCCTGACCATTAGACCGCTGCGCTTGGCATCACACGCTGCCAAGAAATGACTCACGAGGAACAGAGCCAGACTTTTCTGTCTCTACCTGATGATACTGTACTACAGTATTCGCTCAACTCACAGCATGCAGGGTATTTTTCAATATTGGAGATAGGGTGCGATATTGGAGGGATATTCCATCGTTGTTATTTTTTTCTTTTTTGCACAAAAAAAACTTCCAGTGTTTCCAGCTGTTTCTCAGTGCCCAGCATACTTTTAGAGGGGGCTGTGGAGTGTAAAAACATTCCCTGACCAAAACCGTAGAGACAGCTGTCTTTTAAAACAGTCTCCTAGGAACTTTAACCGGCGTGAAAGTCCACAAGTGGTTGTAAAATGATTATTTACCCAATTATTCACACTATGCCTCAACTAGAATTGCATCACTGCCGTGGATTTAATAGCTAGACGTGAAAGAACTGAAATAGATAGACAGTTAAATATATACATACACTATATGGACAAAAGTATTGGGACACTTGACCATTACACCAACATGGACTTTGATAACTTTGAATTCAGATCCGTAGACTTTAATCTGGAGTTGGTCCCCCTTTGCAGCTCTAACAGCTTCCACTCTTCTTGGAAGACTTTCTACAAGATTTTGGAGTTTCTGTGTGAATTTG
>JBBPCY010071726.1:0-11645 GCA_037974405.1 Brachyalestes nurse | reverse complement strand
TCGAGGCAAAGATTTTGCCTCGATCATTTTTTGTAATCGAATTATTCGAATTACTCGAATAATCGTTTCAGCCCTATTTGCAACAGTCATGTTACCATCTGAATTCATGGTGGGCTGCCACGAAACGTCACTAGCGTGAAGACAGGAGAGAATGTAATATTTTGTAATGTAATTTGACATTCATGGAATCATGGGAACAACTATTCAGACCATATCTATACTCTTCAAATTCTGTAAAAAAATACATACAAATGCACTGTGACCAGATTAAGCTGACTTTTGAAAAAGAACGTTTGATGGGTTTGAGTGCGGGGGTCTTTCAAAGGGATGCTGTTTATGTCCCGGTTTCTGAGTAGGACCACTGAGGAGGTCCTTTCTGAGGAGGAACACTCACTAGTGCCTCCTCAGCGACTGGAGGAATGAATGTGGATCGGAAAGCGTTTATATCAGAGTGTGGGAGGATGTGGCAGTGACGTCTAGACAGCAGCGTGGATCTTCTCTTCTCCGCTTGAGTGACGACAGATTTGGAAAGAATCAAAGCCTTTGTTTAAAGAAGAAACACATGGACTTCACTGTCTGACTAAGTGACGCTAAAGACCTGTTTTATTAAAACACACAGACAGGAACATGCAGCCTAAACGTAATGACTCCTGAATGTCACCGTTTAAAATAAACAGCAGGAAGAAACATGAAGAAAATACCCTTCTAATCAGAGTTCTAATGAAGCTCTACCAAATTTGCAAAATAGTTAACACAATAACCAGACAGAAGTTCAAATAAAATGAATATATTTCAATAAATGTAATCACTACAGTGAACTAAGAAACAGAAAGAACTTTGAACAAATTTAATATAAAGAAAAATGTTCTAACAAAATAACCAGAAAGTTCAAACAAAATTCATCTCCAAAATGAAGATATAACAAAATTAATATTCAGAATTAAGTTCTAATATGATTACAAGAAAATCCATGTCCAGCATTAAGTTATAAAACAATTAAAATAAAATTTATATCCAGCACTGAGTTAAAATTAATATTCATAATGAAGTTCAAACTAAATTCATGATCAGAACAACTCTTGGTTCAAAAGAGGAAATCAAATAAAATCAGGCAGAAAATTAAAAATACTTTAATGCAGTGCAGGTGTGTATTGATCCTTTAATAATTTGTTGTTGGTGGAAATCATCTACAATACAAGGGCTGTTATACAACCTAACAATGTCCCTTCATTCAGCTTAATCCTACACTGGAAGGACTTTGTCCTAGACTTAATTTGTGTCTTGAAACAGACTTTAGGTGTAGTTTATAATGTTGTTTTCGTAATGTTTACAGTAACTCTGCAGAAGTTACTGTAAAGTAATAAACGATAACATACACAACTGATGAATGGTGAGGTCTTAAATGAACAGTGAGCTAAAAGAGTGGCTAAGGATGAAAAGGGCAGGACTGCTGGCCTTACCAAAGTCCACTGTGGAGATAAAAAGAGCAGTCACCTGCTCATTCCAGACACACCCCTCCTTGTTCCTCTCTCTCTTACACACACACACACACACACACACACACACACACACCTCTTTACTTCTTAATCCAATAGTCCATGCAGCAATATTTTATACCTACTGGACATGCCCTAACGTCAATCGTCCTACTTCCCTATCTAACACACTCACAAAGAGGCCAACGCTCTTATAAACCTCACAGAGCCACCCCCCCACCGACTGGCACCATAAAGTGCTGCAGAGTGAGAGGAGATATGCAGTCCAGCCCAGTAAAGTGCCTTAATCAGAACAGAGGGGCAGTCGGCCAGCACTGTTAAAGAGCTGAAAGGTTCTCATGTGACCACCCGGCAGGACCAGCCCAGTAATAAGCCTCTCGTTCTCTTGCTGGGACTTAAAGGGCCCACAACATGGGAATTTTCCTTGATTTCTCTCTCTAGACCACATAGCCACATTCACACCACATTCACACTGGTTTTGGTTCAAACTAACACAGACTATAAATGTCTGTTGAGCCTGTAATTGTGATCGCATTTCTTTTTATTATTATTCTTTTCGCAGCGGAAAAAAACACCACTTTTTTGCCTTAACCCGTACTGTATTCTGGCAAAATTCCAACGCTAAAACGTTCTTTAATTATCCAGTGTGTTGCACATGTATACAGCTTTTGATCAGCTGATCAGGGCAGAGTATCGATAGTTTAAAGATTCGATTTTTGTGCTCGGGTCACTCCCGTAATGTATGGGGAGAGAGGAAAGGGGCGAGTCGCCTATAAAGTGTGTAGCGGAGAGAGAGTCTCGAAGCAAGCATTGTGACGTCGCGGCTATGGCGGCCGGAAAGTGACAACAAACCGGTCCTGAAGAGTTAAAGACATGGCAGACTCATAGACAGCCTTTAACACACTAATGCTCAGGCCAGAAAGACACGTGTCATTGTTTCTTGTGGTTCATTTAAAAAAAAATCAGCCCTGAACATTGTTTTAGCACTGCTACTTAGCTAGCAAGATGCTAGACAAGCACTCTTAGCGGATTTGAGGCTGTATCTTAACTTTTCTGGTTGAAAAATGTGTGTTACGTTAGCGTTACGTGCTGAAGTTTATTCTCTGATTCTCTGAGCTGTTTGTCTCCTTCATATTTTCTCATGAGAATGCAGTCTAGTTCTAGTCTATTCCAAGTCTCCTTTATCCTACATTTATCTTATGTTTTTCTTATGTTATTTTTTTTTCACTTATAATTAATAGTTTTACTGGAATTCTTTTTTTAATCAAGTAACTGCAACAGCCCTATAACCAACACACGAAACTTGACAAGTCGACACGCAAACAATGAATCCTCGACTGTTCAAACGATGACAGCCAAAACTCTGGTTTGTTTCTTTTCCGTGTCAGTGTGTCAGCGCACAGAGGCGGCATTCATACAGCCAGGCTCTCTCTCATACAGTGAATGGAGGCTGCCAGCGGGGGAGCGCGGGCTAAAAGGGGCGCGAAGGCCACCTCGTCCCTTTATGACAGTGAAGTGGGGCAGAAAACCAGGCCGGCTATGTTGAGAATGCTGCAACCTCTATCTGCCTCCTTCACTACACGGCCCAATCATAACAGGGGGGTGCAAAAATGTATGCTCCCCTGGTTGATGTCTGCAGGGAAATGCAAGCTAAAGGGAGTTTGATGTGAAATTCTCCACTCAAGAGACGTATGAGTCGGAACTGTTCACAGTGGTGGTGAATGAAACCAGACATCTGCCTCTAAAACCCCTCCACTGAACGTTATTCTCCTAAATTTGCACCAATAGGCTGTTGGATGCCTGAGGCACTGTTTAACGATACTTTCAATGTATTTTTAAAAATGTGCAGCATGCTATGAGGCAACACTATGCACCAAAAAGGCTTTTTAATCACTGTTTTACCACAATCACTATTGCAGTATACATGTGTATTGTATATATAAACACAAATAGGTTCACTGGTGGTTTGGACAGTAAATGAAATGATTTACTCAAAACTGATTTTTGAAAAAATGATTTTTGTGAGAAATACTTCCATATATAGATTGACATAGATGTCGCAATTTACAATATTTCCAGACACTCTCTGCAGTTCCACCAGTGACATTTCCAAAGATCCTTGACACAATTAAATATGGCCTTTCTCTGCAAATATCGACAATTTGACCAGGGACGCACAAACTCTCTAATTCTCTAAAATCACTTACCTTTTAGCACAAATAAAACATGTCAAATCTATACAACAACCATCCAACATCCTGTTCTCACAGTCGGGGTAACAGGGTTAAAACCTACATGGGACAGCAGAAGGGAATTCCACCCGACAGTCCTGTTTCTGGCAGCTCTTAGAAACCAAGCACAAGAAAACACCTACAGTGCATTAGTAAAACAGCCTCACTTATTTAGATCACGACTCGGCCCTCAGGGGACATCTGTCCACAGCTCAACTGCCTCAACCTCTCGCTCCTTCTCTAAATTGAATTTTCCCATTTAAATTGAATTGCACCTGCTCTTTGCTCTCAGAGGTGGAGCATCTAATAGAATTAAGCAGCTGCAGCAGTGGCAGTTGGTCAATTTGTGCAGTGGCTGTGCAAGTCCTCATTACTCTCGATATACGTTTTCGGCCAAGTCTTCGGAACAGTTAAAAAACAAAGACGTTTTAGTAAATATGTGTTGTAGCACTGGGGGCAGGGTTCTGTTTGCTTTGTAAGCAAAGTGGTACTGGTCCAGAGAATGGAAGGGGGGTGTTACTTTTTATATGCACTTCAAAGCAACTCATAACTGGGGGGTCAAGGCCACAAGGCGACAGACATTCAGGGACCTGATCGCTCGTTTTGGAACAGATTTGAGGCAGTGGCCTGTTCCAAACAGTTTAAACGGGCTGGCAAGCACTGCCAAAAAGTGTTTCAGGACGTGTCCAGGATCCCCGTCAGATTCAGAAGCTTCGCTGGGGTTGATGTGGCTTAGCGCCAGTCTCACCTTGTGATGGGGTGATGGGGCCGTGTCAGTTTGGTAATGGGTTGGTTGGTTGTTCTCCTCGAACTAACTGAGAAGTTCAGATCTTTAGTGAGTGATTAGTGATGCGGTTGGATAGGTGTCCAACCTTTCAGAGCAAGATCCAGGCCTAGTCCTTGACATTTGTGGAGGTTTGTGTACCACAAATGAAATGTATAATTCATTCTTGTACGATCATTTTCAATCCTCTGTTAACCCCTTACCCTGCGTTCACACCGCCGGCGGCGAGAGCGTCAAAGTGGCCCGGAAGTCATTCACTTTCAATGTGAGCCGGCGGCGAGCGGCGCGTCTTGGACAGTGAGAGCATCAAGGTGAGTTGAAATCAGGTCAACTTTATGGAAATGAGGTATGACGCGGTTCGGCTGCAACCAATCGAAATGTAGAAGTCCACCGCTTGAGCTTGTTTGCTTTGCGGCCCCTTTAAATACAAGACAAGCATTCAATCTACGGCAGAGCATCAGGAGCGTCCAAAAATCTCTGTACACCGTCGTTGGCAGGGTGGCCAGGGCCAATTCTGACGTTCTCGCCGCCGGCGGTGTGAACACACTGTTAGCTACTTTACCTTACTTTAGCTATTTTACCTAATGAAATTATGTAATATATTGAAAGATATTGCCATCGCAAACCTTATATTCCATCCATATCATGTAGCCCTACAAATGATTCATAACTCTGCAAAGAAGTTTTCAGGGAGTGATGAGTTTTCTTTAGTTTAGATACTGTCACTTTATTAAACGAGAGTGGTTTTCATTGCAAGCATGGCACGCTAAACTTTACATTACAATCATTTGCTCTTTGCTCTCAGAGGTGGAGCGTCTAATAGAATTAAGCAGCTGCAGCAGTGGCAGTTGGTCGATTTGTGCAGTGGCTGTGCAAGTCCTCATTACTCTCGATATACGTTTTCGGCCAAGTCTTCGGAAAAGTAAAAAACAAAGACGTTTTAGTAAATATGTGTTGTAAAGATTTAGCACTGCTGTATCTTTACTTTAGACACAGTCCTAGTCAAATGCTGTCCACGTATATTAGTCAAATAGTCCCCTAGTTGCGACCCCTAGTTTGAGAGAAAAATCTGACCTTGCATCTAAAGATGAATAGCTACATTGTATTTTGTGTGTGCGCAGCTTTAACCAAAATACAGAAGAACTGCCTTAATGCTGCTAATTTGCTTGGCAAGAGTTTATCTGGGTACATTTTCCCAAGAAGTATTGTCCTCAATGAGGCACATACGTTCTGATGAATGCAACAAACATTAGCTTGTGGAGACACTGGTGGGTCTACCTACTTCTGCTCTGATTCAGATTCCTGCATATTTAAAAGTGGATCAGAGGACACTCCCTCGATTTTTTTTTTGTTATCTAGCACAACTCCCCTAGGATGACACAAAGTAGGCAAAACGACACACACAGGCACTGGCATTCCTCAGTGCTCAGTACAGCCAGCACTCAGCTATTAGCTAGGACATGTTTCAGCTTTGTTCGTCAACCTAGGAGAACAAATAGGCCCAAATGGACGATGATGAAAGGAGAACAATCAGACAAACCATGACTAAGGAAACAGGATTGTTTGAAGTGTTATATATGTTATATTCAAAAGGATCTTACTGCTGAATAACTCGCTTAGAAAAGAAGACGCCAGTTAGCACTTACAATATACTATATTTGCTAATATTGATGCATCATATTCCATTTCTTCCAATGGAGCTACAGAAAAATAATTCTGCAACTGCCAGCAGCAATTTTTCCCAACATTTTGTAGCTGAGGCCCAGGCATTCTTGCACGGAGGCTGTTTCCCACCATTCCTTGTGCCGTTGCCAACATGTAAATGCACCCTTAGATTACCTAAATAGTCTCAGTACCATTATTTAACATTCCATACAAAAACCCAAGACCCATTCAGATTCACGAGTGGGTCTGAACAGTAAATAAATGGCTTTATTTGGATTCTGGGTTCCGTTCACCATCAATGTAAAAAACGTTAAGATGGTAAGCCTCGTTACAATGAAGCACCAATCCCACCCCGAATGAAAAGTACACAGAATTCTCTCATTAGTTTTCTGAAGGAGCCTAAAGCTAAGATCTGATTAAGGGAGTGTTGACGGCTTAGGGTTTCGCAGGTGTGTATTATCCTCATGCCAGGTCCAATTCCTGCCCTGTGCCTCCATTAGACGAATGCTAAACTCCCTCAGCATTCTTCCTCTCCCTCTCGGTCATCCGAGCCTGGAGCCTCCTTTCACCGTCAAACAAACCAGCATTTCTTCCTCTCTCGGGCGCTAACGGGCCTCATTGGTAAAACAAAAACAGGCTTCGGTGTTGCCAAACAGCACAACATATAGCCAAGTAAAAACCCTCCAGCCACACACCTTTCTATGTTGCTCGCAAAACAAGGACCCACACCCAGAGACACCCGCACACGTCGGGATCTAAGAGTTTCCAAAGAATAATTGGCTTCTTCAGTGAAAAAGGTGAGGAAAGATGCACCTTCACACTAAATTTATCTTGTACTGGGAATTCCACCAATTCAATAGTTCATCCAGAGTGGTCTTATAGTTCACAGACACATTTAATAACTTGTTACAGTGGTGGTTAAACAACCTGGAGTCCTGAAGCACAAATAGTCATGTTAGTTACTACTCAAACCTACCACATGTGTCTTTTGAGTGTTTATTTGTAATATTCATGATAAACAATGATGAAATACCTTTTTATGATGATAATTTTAGCACCCTACATGAGCCCATCCACCATACAGGGTTTGATTTTATCTCAACTACCATAAAGCCATGTCTCAGGCATAGGACAGTGTATTCATAATCATTTCATGTAATAATGTCTTTTTTGCTGCAGACATCCAGTTCCATTCACCACCACTGTGAACTGTTCTGACTCAAATGTTCTCTAGAACGGAGCATTTCATACCAAACCCACTCTGAATTACCTCATTTGCATCTTGCCCAATTGGCCAAATATTTGCATCTTAACCAATTAGGCAAAATTTGGAAAAATCCATTTAAAAAATCATGTTAAACGGGTTCATGACTATCTAAACCTTACCAAAGGTCCTTCTACACACTCAAGAACGGTCTGAAGGACCACCCATAACTTTTGACATATCGATGTTTCCCCAAAGCAGCTTCACTTGCAGCAGAGTTACCATTTAGTGAACACTAGCCATGCACAGAATCTGAACTGGTTGGTTTGCATTCCTTACACACAATCCATGATATTTAGATCACTTCAGAAGATCTGAGTCGTATTTTATGATATACGAAATAAACTCAGCTAAGCATGCGGGTGCTGTAATATCCTATTATGAAAGTCCATGGTATAGAACCATGGACTTTCATTAAACAGCATTATTTCACATAGGAACGTTTTCTTAGTGAGCAGACAGCATATTTGTAAAGGCAAGAGGAATCACACTAGCTTGGCATTATCTATGCTCATCTGAAGATTTTGTTTGTCAATGATGTGGTGCAATCAAGGGGTCAATCACTAAGATGAGGCAGGGCGATAAGATCACAGGACAATGAAAATCATTTCAGGCATAAGGGTTTGGCAATAAAAACACAGCTGGTCTATGTAACCTGTCCAACAGTCCGTGAGTAAGACCATCCTGGAGATTAAGTTAGCACGTAATCAGAGCTGGAGTTTGGGCACGGCACAAACTATCAAATTCTTATGTCATGAGTCATTGGTTTCACTCTGGATGAGAAACCTCTACAGAGAGGCTTACAAGTTTTTCTAAATTTCTGCTTGAATAAGTGACTGAGATGCAAACAGCCACTCCAAACAGTAACAGAGACTCACTGACACTGTTCACAGAGGTGGTGAATGGAATGAGATGTCTTACTGCCTCCAAAAGCTTGTTATTACATGAAATGGCTACTAATACACTGCCTGTTGTCTGAGACCCTCTTTTACAATAGGATGGGTCTGAAACCTGTTTTAAATTCTTTACATGACAGAGGGGTACTTACAGGGTGTGGTAAGGCAAAGTAGCACCTAAAGTAAACTTATCATGGAGCTATTCCAACTATTAAACCATTGGACAAAATCACAGATGACATCGAGACTCTGGGTTGCTGTAGACATTGCAAACCAATCACAATCATTGTAAAGAAATATGTTTTTTTACAGCAGACCAAATGACAATCACTTTGAAAGACAGTTTAAATCTCAACAACCGAATTCATCAGGATTTGGACTTTATGTCCTCAAAAACATCTAAAATATGAACAATTACATGGAATTAAATTAAAGTCTAGCATACTAGCATACTAAACAGTGTGCAGAATGATTCAATCAAGTATCAATTCAATTCAAGTCGTTTTCAACTACACACACAGTACACAATGAAACAAAACAATGTTCCTCCAGGACCATGGCGCAACACGAAGAACAAAAACAGACCCACAAAGAACAAAAACAGATCCACAAAGACAGCACAAGACTACACAGGTATGAATTAAGTATGAATAGTGCATGTAGTTTGTAATAGTAGAGTTTCACGTATCTGTCAGGATGTAACATTTAATATCAAACGTATGAACAGAAGATTTAATATGTAGGATCAGTCTTTATATGTCTATTTGTGTTGTTGAGCCTCGTCAGATATTCCCAGGGGGCTCAGAGCAGCAGGTGAGAGTCACAGGTGACAGGTTCGGCTACGCTCGCACCTGAGATTTCTCCAGCGCTCCCGAGTGATTTAGAGAGAGGTGGAGAGGGAGAAAAACACTTCTCAAAACTGGAAATACTGCCAACATTGTCCTGCCTAGACATTAATCCTTCCGCCAGACATTAATCCCAACTTCCAATCGACAGCACCGAAGGAGCCGGGCCGCTCAGACGCCCAGAGAAAAAACTCGGCTGAGAAGTCGTGGCACCAGCCGTTCCACCTTAAACAACACGATTTAAGGTGGAACGACGAGTCGGAACAAGCCAGCAACTCCAGCGCCGTGACAGGTGGCCAGCCAGTCAGTTTGAAACACGGACGAGAATAAAATCTTTAGTTTTTCTCACTGGACAGCAGAATTTCTGCAGTTTATGGAAAGTGAACCAAGTTTTCAGACTAAATAAGCGGCTAATGAGCTAGCTAGGCCACTATAAACCGCGAAGGAGAGGTTTAACTCACCTACACGTCGGTTTAAAAGTTCTCAGAGTGCGCGTCAGGGTCCGTTTTGGCACTTCATGTGCGCTCGAAATGTTTCGCCAAAGATGAGATGAGAACTCAGGACCTCGACAACAACCCCCGCCACCACACAACCTGTTACCTTTCCCACAGATGCTGGAGGCTCCGCCCAGCGCCGCCCACCGCAGCGCGCCAATTGGTGGAGCGGGGCGTCGCGGGCGGAGCCAAAGCCAGCCCGTCTATCTCTTCTGCTATGAATGAGAGACTGTGAGGCCCCGCGATGGCGCAGTTGCCGGATCGAATCCGAGTCCTGGTCTTGTGTGTGTGGAGCTGTTTTCTCCACGGTGTCGAGTTTTTCCCACAGTCCAAAGACATTCATGTCAGGTGAATTGGGGATTGCCCGTAGTTGAGAGTGTGTGAGTGAATGGTGTGTGTGCCCTGCGATGGGCTGGCACCCCACTCAGGGTGGGTCCCTGCCTCGCGCCCATAGGACCCGGGATAGGTTCTGAGCACCCTCGACCCTAAGCGGCTAATTAGTGAGTGAGAGAAAACTGTGGCTTCCTTTGTGCGAGCTTCACTCAGGGTTGCAACTACTCACTTTTTGGTGGGTATGCAACAACAATTTTGGCGTCCCCCCCCCATTTTTGCTCCCCCCGTAAAAATGCCAGTTTTACAGTTCACTTACTTAAGTTTATTTAAACAGATTTCAAAATTTTCATTCAGGATTCACGCACAACATTTCATTCAAAATGACAAACGTCTTTTTGATCCTTACACCTCCACTCACTGTCCACTCTAGTACAGCTTCTCTACACCTACACTGCAGCCCCTCTACACCTCTACTCACTGTCCACTCCAGTACTGCCCCTCTACACCTCTACTCACTGTCCACTCCAGTACTGTCCCTCTACACCTCCACTCACTGTCCACTCCACTGCAGCCCCTCTACACCTCCACTCACTGTCCACTCCAGTACTGCCCCTCTACACCTCCACTCACTGTCCACTCCACTGCAGCCCCTCTACACCTCCACTCACTGTCCACTCCAGTACAGCCCCACACCTCCACTCAGGGACGTGCACAGGAATTTTAAGGGGCCATTGCTCTGACCTTAAAAAAGGGCACCCTCTCCACCAAAAATGTAATTCAGAGACTTTTTAAAAAATGGAAATATATACCATGTATTTATTAATGACGTCTTTGTTAATATTTTAGTATATAATTAATATTTTAATAAAATTATTTAAATTATAATTTCAATAATATTAAAGGTTTGCTCCACATTCCCTCGATGCTTTAAAAAACAATGCTCCTACTGGGGGATGAAATGCTGGCTCTGGCTCTAGCGCCATGGATGCATGCGCGCAGCTAAAAGGGAAACAGACCGGCTGAGCTTTCAGAAACTAGCTACATCCACTCGCTTTGCCTATACGTTTCTCGAGTGGAAGTTAATAGCTTGATGTCGAAGTAACCAGTCTCAGAATGAGTCTGTAATGTTAAACTTACTGCCATATGCATTTCTCTCTACCTTACATGAAGCGTTTCGGGTGGCGCTTATACAAAATGCGTGCAGTTTGCCACCGTTCAGTAGGTCCACAATGCAGAGGAATGGGCCGTTCAGGGCATAGAAGGAATTACGCAGACGCCACATTCACAGTGTTCCCATTTGACACGATACAATCTGGGTTTTCAGATGAAAAACCAATGTTTAAAATAGTATCGTTTACATACAACAGTTTTGGTGAATCTTTTTAAATACAATTCTTTATACCAATTTATGCACTAATAATCCTTAACACTTGATCAAACTTGATCAATGTCTGAAAGTCAAAATAGTAAGACTTCAACAGACAGTCTTGGTCTTTCTTTTAACCATGAAATGATACACTCTGTGATAACATTTTTTAGCAATTATATTAAGAAATAATTTCTGAAAACATTTTACTCATTCCTGTCTCTCTCTCTCTCTCTCTCTCTCTCTCTCTCTCTCTCTCTCTCACACACAC
>JBBPCY010071725.1:0-11645 GCA_037974405.1 Brachyalestes nurse | reverse complement strand
ATTTGTATGCATTTCTTTGTATGTTCTCCCTCCATCTGATGCATCTCAGGCAATTATAGAGTAATTAAGAAAAAAAACCCTAACCCAAACCCTAACTAGTATATGTTTATGCAACGCCTTGTTTAGAGCAGTGTGTGTGTTTAATCTTAAATCATGGATCTTGCAGGACTGAAGGTGGCTACTCTGTGTAGCTTAGATATACATGTATAATAAAGAACAACCCCACTCAACTATTATTGTATGACAAAGTGTGAGTATGATAGCGCTACTAGAAATAATGTGTCTGTATGGATTGGGGCGTTGGATTTGTGGGATGTTGCTTAATGGCTGCTTATGCTCCTGCAAGTCCGCTGGGAGTGGCACAAATTTGTTGCTCTTAAAGTGTCAGAATGGATATAACCTTTCTAATCCTTCATACAGATGCAGTAAACAAAGCCAGAGCTAATTAATACAAGCACACGGTTACAAATTTTCAGTGCTGAACAATACATCTGCATGATGCTTGGTTCTGTGAAGGTTTGTCTCCTTTGGGGATTCTCATGTATTGTGAAAATACAGAGCAGAGCGAATTGTAGTAACCCTCCACCTCCATGTCCGCTTTGTTTTTCCTCCCACTTGGGAATAATTCATTTTACATGACCAGTTTCCAGCATCATCCTATCCTTATAAATTAAACATTTTGTTGTTACTGCGCCTTTAAGCCTGCTGTATGTAAACAATCTCTGTTCTGGTTGGCTACCCTCTATTATCTCACACAAAATTCAGACACACACTCATAATGTCATTGTGAATGGGTAGAACTGAAAGTGCAGAAATGTGCTTGTCTTTGTGAGATCTCAACAACATTGAAATCAAAACAATTAGCATAATTACAATTGTTGTATTTGGATTGTGAAGTTCGTAGATTTTGTTGTTGATATTCTACCATTTTATTTTCAATAAAGTCAAGGAACAGATAAACCAGAGGTACTTGGAGCTTGGGAATTTCACAAGCTTAGCTCTTTGGCACGCGCACAGAATTCTGATTAATAACCATCTGAAAATTATAATGAATCATACATTATTTCACTATATCACGGCTATCAAAAGGTTCCAGTGGGACTATTATTTAAAATACACTATTATATCAGCATTCCAAACTACTAATTTAAAACATTATTTAAATAGCCTTGCTTTGAGCCATTGTGGATCATGAGGATTATTTGTTTGGAATTTACTGAGCATCATCTTCTCTGAGGATCTGTTGTTGATGAATTGTCGTTAAAATGACAATAATTGTATTTGGGTCATGGGACCTGTTTAAAATGGCAGGAATGGTGAGTCATGCTGGATTTGGGTGGCATTCAGAGTGCATGTATTAAGGCCAACCTTATGTTGCCTGGCTCAATTTCTGAGTATAGTGTTCAGATTAATGCTTAAACTAAAGTAAAATGCCAGAGATGACATTCAGACTTACATTCAAAACACTGCCGGTATTTCAGGGTAGGCGAATCTGGGCCTCTTACCAGCTTTTTATCTTGTGCCGCCCATGTCTTTATTGATATATAGTCTATATTTGACTATATTTAACATTCTCACACAGAGAATATGCATGCTAGATTTTTGTTTAGTATCTACTTGTAACTACAACAAAAATCAACCTAGCAAATGTAGTGAGGTGACAGTAGCCAACTGCACCAACTGTGAAAAGTTCTGTGTCTATTCAACTTAAAAAAACAGATTAATTTGGGTACATTCATTGTACATCCAGTTGGCCTTGCTAATTCCCATCAAAGCCATAGCACCACTTTAAGGGCTTTATATTTACCTTCATTAGCTCAAGCAGTTTTGCCAGATTGGGCGGTTTCCCACCCAGTTGGGCGGTTCTGAATTCTACTTTGCGGGTAAAAAATGGCTTGAGCGGGTTAACAGAAATTGGGCAGTTTTGACATTAGTTTTGCGGGTTTTTTATATAACTTCGCACCTATGTTCTATGAGAATACATCCAATCCAATCCATATTAAATACTTCTTTGACCCAGTCAATCAGAGATCTAGATAGGCAGCATCACGCCACAGAGTGCCCTCCCACTGCATTCGCTGACGCTCCCCCCTGACTCACGTTATGGATAACTTTGTCGAATGACGGAATAGTCATATTCTGTTTCAACCATTCTTAAAACCGGATAGTAGATTTTTCATCTCCAGCACTGACAGCCATATGCAGGGCTGCCAACTCTCATGCAGTGAGCGTGAGACACATGCATCTGACTGTCTTCACAGGCTCTCACGGTATACCTCCGATTTCTCACGCTGAAAATCTATTTTATCTATCTGATATAGGCTACCCTAAACAACACTTGCGATCGATCAGTTATACCACGCACGGCTGACAGAGAGTTGTTCCCTCCTGCCTCCTATGCAGGTAGTACAGTGCTTTGCAAAAATTATTCAACTTCCTTGAAAGTCATTATAATTTTCTTAATTAAAAAGCAAATATACATAATTTTGCTCAAAGAACAATTCTGTTGAGAACTCTTTTGCTCCAGTGTATTTTCAATGCCTCATTTGTCTACCAATATTAAAATAAAAAACAAAAAAAACTGGAAACATAAGTATTCAAATCCCATGCTTTGGAACCTACAAATGGCAAATTAATCACAGATGATATAAAGGTGATATCTAATTGATATCTAATTGACCATCATTTAAAAAAGTAGGTACTACTTGTGAGCCCTAAAATAAGCTTGTCTCTCTGGACAAAAGACACCCTCTGTAAGGGCCATTTTCTTTGTTGGAAAATCACTGCAAAATGAAGACAAAGAAGTATTCTGCTGATGTGAAACAAAATCACTGAAATGCACATGGCAGGAAATGACCAACAACGTAGCAAAGAGTTTGAATGTCCCATTAAACACTGTAGGATCCATCATCAGAAAGTGGAAGGTTTATCACAGCACCTATGCAGTTACTAGAACAGGCTGTGCCTCAAAAATAAGAGCAAAAATCAAAGCAAAATGGTGTTTGGTGAGAGAGGCTACATCTGCAATAACACAAGGGTAGTAAGAAAGATGTAATTCCTTAAGAAAGATGTATTTCCTTATGTGAGGCATGTAACTATCACGGCTCACACCTCAAGAAACACCATACCTATAGTGAAATATAGTGGTGGCAGCATCATGCTATGAGGATGCTTTTCTGCAGGGACTGGGTATCCTGTGAGTATTGAAGGGTGCATGGATGGAAACAAATACTACATAATATTGCAGAATTTGTTCCAGTCTGCTATAAACCTATGGCTCAGGAGAAGATTCACCTTTTAGCATGACAGTGAGCATGAGTTTTGGAATAGCTGATCATCATCCTATTTAGAATCTGTAGTACTTTTTGAAAACTGCTGTCCAGAGGCGCTGTCCCACCATGTACTAAAGTTGTGCATATTAACCCCAAAAGAATTGCAGATGTTATTGTAGCAAAGGGTTCCCTAAAAAGTATTACTGTGTAGCAGCTGAATACGTATGCAAACTACAGACCATTTTAAGTACATTTCTGCAGAAAATGTTTTATTTTTACTTAATTATTCATTTTGACTTATGCGTATAAAACCTTTTGTAATTCAGAAAATTATAATGACTTTCAATAGTCATTATCATTTTGAAGGATTTTACAAACAACTGTTGGTTATAACTTAAAGGTACATTGAAACATATAACTTAAAGAGATGTTCTGCTTGGTGCACCAGCTTACATTTCAATAGCTCATACCTGGATATCGAGACTACAGTCAAATTTAAGGGGTAACTGGGTGCAAGTCTCAAAGTTCGCTGATGTATTTAAAAATCAGCAGATAGCTCTCATTTCCCGTACCACGAGCAAACCTGACTTACCAATTATGTTTCCCATTAATTCTGCCAGTGTGCCTCCAGAGGTGTGAAGGCTCAGCCATTAACTTTCCTCATCAAACTGTGAATCACATTATAAGGAGGTCTGCTGTAAGGAGCTAGCAATAGCCTGCTAATCTGTGGTCAAGTGGCCACAATCAAAGTGAGAGCAGTGCTAAATATAACATTTCACTAAGCACTTGAGTGTGCTTAGCTGTAGAGGAATCTTTAGACAATTTCTGTATTTACTTCATTTATATATTATTTCCTTGGGGATTAAAAAAAACACATCAAGATTGCTTTTGGTGTAAACATCTTTTTGAGCAGTTTCATATTAAGAGCGTGTCTGCTCCACACATACTGCCAGAGATGAGTCAGAACTAGCAATGATCATCCTTGCCGCCCAATATAACTACATGTAAGATCATTTTACTACTGAGAGCCATGGAAACTGATCACATTTTTTCCTCCTTTGCTTATGTTTTATACACCATTCCTCACCATTTAACCTATGTTGGGTGTCTTTGCTTTCACTGTATAATTTTCCATTAGTAACAGAGAAAAGACTTGGCCAAGTTCTCTATTAGTTCAAACAGTGATGATAAGCCTTAAAAAGACACAAACACAAAACAGAACTTGCACAAGGTGAATTTGATTTTGCCAGTTGCTAATTTTTCACATGACTACAGCGAGATATCTGCCATTAAAGGTTATTTCAAAGGATTTATAATAATAAATACATATTCTTCCTAAATCATTACTAAGTGTTATCCAGATAAATAAACGCAAAGGCATTACATTAACACCCATATCTCTTAAATGCAAATATGATGTGGGAACAAATGTACATGTGAGTATCTGAGACTTCCCCCTAGACAACCCCCTAACCTTTTCATTCACCTGTGTCTTCTGCTCGCTGGTTGGTGTCACTCGTATCTCCTGGTCTAAAGGTTAATTAATTTCCCCCTGTTACTCGTGGAACACACTGGAACACTGGCATTAATAATGCACAGGGAGCTGCAGCTGGTTCAGGAACATGGTGGGAGATGCTCCTACTGTGTCCAGACACTTTTAAACACACTCACCCATTCTAACTGTGTACTTTCTGCTGCTTTTAACTGATACACTTCTATAGATTGATCATTATATTACTGAATATGAATGTTGAACATCTTGACTAATGTTGAGCTTTAATTTCCTGATCACTTAATGGTGAACAACTTAATGTGGGGTGAAATGTAACATGGATTTTTAATGTTGTTAAACAGATTCAAGTAGTACATGCTTTTGGTCATCTTCTCGTGTTCACAATGTCATTTACAAATGCTGACAGTACTTTTTCTTTGATTATTGAGATTTGACTAAGATTACTAAGTGAATACAAGTCAGAATTTACACCCATTTTACTTTCAACACTCTCTCTGTATGGTGTCATTTTGAGCCACCTACAATGCACTCCAGAATTATTGGCATTCTTGCTAAAGATGATTAAGGCTTATCTTAATGTGACATTGAATATAGAAAAAATATCTTACCTTTACCTGAGGTAAGTTTTGACAAAGAATAAAGCAACCGTTTTTGTTACAATTATTGGCACCCGAAGGGATTTGAATTGTAATGTAAGTGAAGTTTGATGCCGTGCATGTCTGACCAGTTTTAAGTTGGCCTAAGTGTTTAGGAAATTTTAAGTAGTCATCATTATGTCTCATTGGGCTGTAAAAATTAGGCGACACAGGGCACAAATCCCTTAGTCATCATTCACAATTAGAAAGTTTCAAGAGCATTCCATTGCAAGATAAAGTGTGTTGACAAATTTGGAAATAAATACAAGAAAATAGCTGCAGTACGTGAAATGTCCATTTCAGGAGTTTCTAAGAAGTTTAAGTAATTCAGAATGATCAGTCTGGAAGAGGATGTGTGGACAGCCTCAGTGAGGAGGATGGCCAGGGAACAATAAAGAATCTCCACAGACCACAGTTTCAGAATGACACCATGTCTCCAAGTCCGCCATAAGACATCATCTCAAATGTAAACTAAATTATTGGAAAGTATGCCAGAAAAAACCTTCACTACTTTCACCATAAGCAAAGGCACTTACAGTGTCCTAGACGCCACTGAAACCTGAACTGGTTGCTACCTGAAAAAGAGCTCTTTGACTCCAAAGAGAGGGTGGAAATAAAGATAGCTACAGAGAAAAGCACATAATATAATAAATATTTGTGACAACACCTAAAAAAACTTAAAACTACAACCAAAAAATGATACAAATCCATCAAAAACTAAATGCAGCATGAACATACTTAACATTAACAAAAACCTTTCCATCCATTCTTGGCTGCTGTTTGAAAAAACTAACAACCACTTATTAGGAAAAGGTAGGTATCTTCAGAAAAAGACATCTTTGATGAATAGATTTGTATATGTTTGTAGTGGAGATAGGGCTCAAGAACACAATTTCTTTACTATACAAACTCTATCAGGCCAAGTGAGGGAAATATTAACCCTAAAGGCAAATAAAATCGAAACGTCCCACTGTTTCTGAGTTTTACACCACGGTGGCTCAAATCACCAGAGAGAATGCACATAATGAAAGATGAAAATCTTGCCCTTCAGGCCACAAACAAAAGGTCAGCACAGCCAGTAATACTCCTGTACCGGGCTCTGAAAATGTCACAAACAAGAGTGTCAGAGAGTGAACTGAGACACGGCATTATGTTTCTGTGTCTGGTCTTGCCGATCACCTGCTTTGAGCCAGGCGCCTGAATCTGTGGCATCAAACAGCAGGCAGTTGCGCCACATCGATTGGTGGCACTTTTTTCCCCTCTTTCACTTGTACCAGCCACTTTCACTCTGAATGGGCATCACACTGGGAACATTCAGTGCATCCAGACCAAGAGTGTCAACAATGTTTCCTTTTCCTTTTTCCTTCTTTGCACCAAATCACACACATCCACTTAAAATTTTATACTTGAAGGGTAACAAAGGAATTAGACGAACAGAGTTCTAAAAGCAAGTAGAAGGACAAAAGAGGTAAAGGCTCTGAAAGACAACTACCACATGAGTGAAGAAAAGGGAGGGTACAGTGGTGACAGGGAGCAGGCAAATTGATTTCCTGACTTAAAGCAATCTCAGCATGACAATGTATCACAGGTTACATAAACAGCCTGCTGCTGCGATCTTGTACTGTGGGAACAAACATGCCAGCAATGAAGGTGAGCCTAACAGTGACAGGGCCTGCCTGCAACCTAGCGGAAAACATTACATCCATCCCAGTCAACACGGTCGCTTCCACCTTGTCTCTGTCAAAGGAATAAAAACTGAAGCCAGCTAGGGGAAGCAATAAACATATCTAACCTTCTACATAGTTTTAATACACAAATAAATGGTTTCTTTATCAGTTTAAAACTATAAGTTTGTCCAAATATTTTCATAATCAGCTGTACCTGAAAAATCGGTCTGCTCAAATGAAAATGGTGTGTTCAATAGTGTGATCTTTTTCAGAAATCTACAAACTGTGGGCCTTTTAGTCTCTCTTTTTTTGTTAATTTTTATTTATTAATTAGGTTTTGTTCTCCAAGCCTTTAGTCTTTCAGGAGCTGGACAGAAGGCCTTGCACATTGGGAAAACATAAGGGTAGGCAGTAGTGATGTGCGGGTCGGAGATTTATTTATTTTTCCTCGCGTCAGGTCGGGTTTCGGGTCATTATCCACGTGTATTTTTGCGGGTTGGGGGGGTCGGGTCTGGAGCAGGTGTTAAAAAAAGCCGACCCGCGCAACACTAGTAGGCAGGCATTTTCCTTCCTTATATAATGAAGTTTTGATGTTCAGCTGAAGGCCTAGCTCTCCACAACCACGTTGCTACATACAATACACAATACTGTATTCCTTAAAATACCATATTCTATTTTATATAACCTAAATGTTTTTTATACTGATTTGTTGCAAAATAGTGGATAATCTAACAATACTTCAAACAAGAAGAAAAACTTCTCTACATAAGTTCAGGGATTTTAAGGTCAATATATGTGATTTCAAGCAACTTACAGAGGAACCGCAAAAATAGTAGATAAATGTAATTAATCATTTTGTCAAGATTTTCTTAAGTAATCCTATTCCTTATCCACTAAAATGACGAAATGTTTATACAATGTAAAGGCATTTGCAGACAAAGGTGTAAAAGAAAAGAATTAAATAGAACAAAAATAAAAAAGAATAAATATCTTATAAATATGACCATATACTAACCCTAATGTTTCATTGAAGTCACCTGAAGTGGAGTGTTAGATCTCTTCTAAACAGACAGCTCTGTGGCATGGGAGAACAAGAACAAATTGAGACAGAAATAATCGCCACTGGGTCAGACGGAAATGAAATCAAGCGGAGCAAAAGCAACCTGTCGCTTGTTGACAGGTAATAAGTAAGGAAGGCTGAAGTCCCAGCATCCTCAGGGTCCTTGAGTCAATAGCCATGAGATGACTGTGTTCAGATGTTTGACATTCAGCTCGACAGACACCTGGCAAGAAAGAATGCCGGTGTTTCTCAATGCCCTTCTAATCGCTCTAATGTGGAGTGGCAGTGAAACACAGCTGTCCCTAACTGCCCCGTCCGATGAAGACGACAGGATGAAGGCTTCAGTCTGGCAGTGGCCTTCTTCTACAAGCATCACTCAATAAAGTGTTTGATCAATGTCCTCCTTCATGGGCTGCAAGCAACAATAGGCAGATATTCTCTGCTCTTTGACACTGTTTAACATACATGCAGCAGGACAAAAAGACCCATTCAATACACACTGGTGCAGTTATTGGCTGAAATGGAGCAATCATTAGATTCTCAATACAGCGATCATCATGAGATGGAGTGATGGTGGTGTCATTGTGCTTCTCACTTACATTTGATTTTCCGTCCAATATCCACTGCCAATCAGTCTTTAGGCCCATTGACCCCTTTAATACTGATGAATCAAAGCAGATATTTGAGGCTGCTTCCACAAATGGATTGAGGCTGCTTCCACAAATGGATTTTTTAGGACACATACACTTTTTCCATTTTTCCCTGACTGCTTCCACAAAAAACAGCTGAAGTGCACTAATTACATTTTGTAATAATTAGCATAGCCTTTTATTTCCAGCTTATTTTATTTACTAGCATATTTATCCACAACACAAATCCTTGATATAAAATTGTTATTGTTATTATTATTATTATTATTATTATTATTATTATTATTATTATTATTATTATTATGTGGCATAAAGTAGGTTCATACATTTAGATTTCCAGACTTTTCATAAAGGAAGCCCAGCATTGACATTTTCCATCCAATATCTTATTAATCTGATAACTCCTTCAGTAAAGTAAAGGTGCTGCCGATGGCATTCACCAAATCCACAATGGCTAGAGTGCAACACGAAGTAAATATCCAACCCGGTGTTCTAACTTCATTCTTTCTGCACAATACTGCCTGTCAGTTTTATGGTGCTGTTCATAATGACAGTGTCTGTTAGGAGCTAAAACACTCAAACAGTCAGATTAAATGAACAATACAGCACTGACATGCTGCAAGAAGAGGAGGCAATGATGCGCTCCCTTCTTTTGCTGTAGACCACAGTAAAAATGTACAGCAGCAAACTAATTCTTGATACATAGTTTTAGCTTTTATAGTTGCAAGTATTGAACTGAACAGCAATTATTTAATTTTTAAGAACTGCTGACAATATTTCTACTGATAACCAAATAAAAATATTGATCTTTAAAGCATAATTTTAAAGGAAATGATGTAGCGTTTACAGAACTTGAATAAATCAAAGAAAACAAATCTCTTGTTCACTCTTAAACAAAATGGCAATAATTTCCTTTGACATACTTCTAGTAGTGTTTTACCATCCAACTGGTCACATTTCAAGAGGAAAGTGTTGATTACAGCAGTGTTTTTTTATACTTTTTTTTTCATTAAATAAGATGAGAAAAAGGGACAGCTCTCACCTCCCAGCAGACACCATCAGCTCTCACTCTGTCTGTGTTTGGTTCCAGCCCAGAGGTGGTGCTACAAAATATATACTTACATAATTTGCCCCATATGTACTATAGTAAACGTGCAAAAATATACCCACTGGTAGCTTTTCCGGAGAAGACAGAAACTATAATCACTTGTAATGTAAGTTAAACTGAGGCGCATTACCACTGTTTTATTTATCATGAAAGTTTCACACAATATAAATTTACTTTATATCACACACCCCATCAAAGCAATCTGAAGAAGTACATTACACTTCAAAGCTTGCAGTGTTCTAACGAATTGAGCTATTCACAAAGAATACAAATAAGCACATTCTGAGAGCTGAGCTGAAACTCAGGTCGTCTTTAAGGAGGATTACCATGAGGAAAATTGGTGGTCATGAAGGCACCTACTCTATTTAAGTCTTGAAGCCCCCCTGTCTAAGTCAATACCTTTCACAGCCAATCTAAATGAGAACACTAGTGAAATAACTACACACAGACACGTGCACGTGTGTACACACTTGTACACACCAACAAACACACACACACACACACACACATAGTCTCTCTCTTTTTAATTAACCTCTAGCCCCACCACAAATCCACCAAACCATGAGGGAAGAGTATGGGGATAACCTATGGTCTCACCGAGCCCTGTCATGATTGGCTGTCTGAGTGCTTCCTGCTTGATAGATGCCTCTCCAAATGTTAATGAAGGCAACTGCGCTGCAGCCTTGGGCTGAGACAACAAAGAAACATATTTTGATTATAGTCCTCTGTGGCTAATGCTATTACGGCAAAGCCTTTCTACCACTGCAGGACAAGGGGTGAGGCCTCCAAAGCAATTCAGAAAACCTTGGGAAATGTATTTAACTGAACAGACACATTATTTGGAATTAACAAATAATGAGATCTAAACAGGCAGAACCTTAGTTGTTTTTAGTTGTTCATGTTCTTGCACTTGCTCAAGAGCTTCTACTACTGGTCAGAGCCTTTCTCAGGCCAATGTATGTTCTGCTGATCAGACTTTAAAGTATTCCACTTATATCCAGTGTAGTCGATTGAAGCAATATATGTGCTCAGATGACAACGGGCCTTCAGCCGAGCCCTGACCATGGTGCTGAAGTGACAGCTCCCACCTTCAACCAGAGAGAGGATGACAGGCACGTGTTATCTATGCATTTGCATCATTAGCTTCTGGGCAAAACTAAAAAAAAAGCAAACTTTAAACTTTAGATCCCAAACTCCGTAAACATCCAAAATAATCGTGTGTTTCTATAGAACTGCACATGAATTGTATTCATTTAGCTTTCATATACTCAGTCTTCTATTATCTGACCAGATTCATTACAATGGTAAATGCAAAGGCTACGTGCACAAATGTTCTGCAGTTTATGATAAAGCAATAAGACATGAGAGGCCACAAATTTTCTCATGGGTAAAGGTGTTGTTCAGTACCCAAAACCCTCATACCAGACAACATAAAAGACATGATTTTTCAATAAATACTTTGTTATTATTCATAATATTTTTAATAAATAAGCATTCTACCAAGAAATGTAGGTTGATGAGAGTATGTTATTGTTATTAGGCGCCCACGAATAAAGAATAAAATCCTTCATCCATCACTGTTCATGACTGGAGTTGTTCCATTAGTGTTTTACCTTTTTTCATAAACTCAGCAAAAAAAGAAATGTCCTCTGACTTTCACCTGTTTTACTTTCAGTAAACTTAATGTGTAAATATTTGTATGAACACTAAAAGAGTCAACACCATAAGACATAAACTAAA